>NW_022983892.1:0-230480 GCF_010724455.1 Aspergillus lentulus | reverse complement strand
GCTGTTTCTCTGCTGTTTCTCTGCTGTTTCTCTGCTGTTTCTCTGCTGTTTCTCTGCTGTTTCTCTGTGGAAAGCATAAGCTATCCACCATGCCTTCTCACAAATTCCGAATCCCAGAACTTGACGCTCACTGGGAGCAAGCCGTCAAAGATGCTGACCTGGCAGGAAAGACCATCCATACCCTCCAAAGCTTGTCCTCCGGGTCTAAAATTATCCCATCAGAGTTCTTGACCTTCAGAATCATATGCGTTCCCCATGCGGCCGGTATATTTGATGCGGAGAAGTGGGAGCTCACGGAACATATGGTAAGGGCGCAGAGTCTACTGACGAACCACTTTAGTGATTTCAGCAATTACCTACAAAGTGTGCGGCTGGACATGGGGGTAACACAAAAAGGGCCTGGGGATCAATTGCCGCTTGGGATCTTTGAGATCCCTCGCAACCACCAGCGCCATGTCCTGGAAGCTGACAGACTCACGAGCCAGAAAGTCAGACTTGTTGACCCGGATCATGTCGATGCGTGGCGCATCGTACCAACCACAGATGAGGAAATAGTCAATTTCGCAATTGTTGACTGGCTCCAAGCAGTCTGCATGAAGATGCCCGGGGTCCATGGACAATGGATAGCCAGCCGTTACCAATTCAGGGCGCGGTTTGGGACTAACGAGCTCGAGGCTCGCACAGATGGAGTTCTGCGGATATTCGACGAGCCAGAGAGAGTCCATGCACTGATTGAGTGCAAGCTAAAGCTCGCACGGACGCTCTGCCATCGGTGCAATTTCAAGAGGCTGCGCAGATTGTTACTTGGCTGAGCAGAGGCATCGCCCAGAGACTGCCAAGGTCGGCGGGTGAGTTTTTATCATTCATCATCTTGCGAGTTTATACACTGACATGCAGTCATGCTCTAGCATTTTCATGGTATCAGAGGACCGGGACGAGATCTTCCTCACCTTTGGCACCCTCGACCGTCATTACCTCCGATATCTGCACAATTCGGACGCACCAAAGAGGTTCCTGGAGCTCCATACCTATGGTCCGTTCAGAATAGACAGCGCTGTACATATGGAGCAGCTGGCAGGCATTGTGCTTGCATACGTTCTCCGGGTTGGCACTGGGAGGTAGACAGTGTTCAACCAGATCTCCCTCCAAATTTTTTTTCCTTGTTGTTGGATATTTTCCAACATTTCTGTTCATTTGCTGACTTAATCGGTGACCTCCAGGTCTCCAGTGTTAAGCTCACACCTCACCGTGGTGCTGGAGTCTAGTAACCAGCTTCTGATCTGGACTGGTGAAGCTAAGATGAGCTTGTTTTGTATATAGCCTTCAGTCTGCGGTACACAAAAGATCCATTTTGCTATTATGTCTCGGATATCGAGAAGTCGGATCCCTTAGTAGCGGCTGTCGCTCAGGTTATCTGGCCGCCTGTTGCACGTGAAGGATGATAATACAAGCTTTTTAATTCCATAAGGCTATGAATCATGTGATTGAGTTCGCGGATTGTGATATCCTGTTGGGAAGCTCTTCACCCTACAGAATCCAGCCTGCAGCAACAAAATCAGCTTATTAACATCCTGAAGACCTAATTTAGGTTTATTGGGATGCACAGCCAAACCCTGTGCACACACTTATATCTAGTAGGTACTAGGCAACTATTCTATTTATCGGTGCAAATATAGTATTAATATCGTCTTTCCGGTGTATTCTATCCTCTCTTGTAGATTGTCATACATCTCCTACTCAGCCAAAAAGGCGTCCAGACAACCATATCTAGCTAGTAGGCATGATAGTACAGTAGGGTCAACACAGCAGGGAGGACATGACATATATGCTTTCATTGCAGTGATTGAACTGAGCCCAAGGTGGTTTGGTATCACCAACCTCATCTTCACTATTGAAGTCGTCGTCCATCATTTCTTGGGCCAAGAGTATCAAATCTAAGCTTGTCATGATTGCCTGATGACTTCTGAGCTTCCCGAGTTTTGTTTACGCCATTGGCTATCATCATTGCCATCAATCGTGGCGTAGTTGTACACGTACGCGGAGACGTATGGGAAGACCAAGGTGATGCTTGGTTGATGCTAACGTACTACGCTGATTGTATGTGGAATGCAAAACTTCATTGCTTTCTAGATACACAAATCAAGACCATTCTAGAACAGAAAAAGACTGCATATAACATAATTCCTCAGGTACCCAATCCAGCAGTGTACCAAACGCGTCGCAGTTTCCTTTGCTCCTACCCATTATCGTCAATTGGTTCAACTTTCCACTGTCGACCGAAGTTGCCGAGGCTCACTCAGCCCCTGAAAGGGAAGCCGGAAGGAGTGGCGCTGGGAGTAGGAGTCGAGCTGGGAGTAGGCGTAGGTGTGATGCTTGGGAAGCCCGGAAAGCCGCCAGTAGGGGTGCCTCCGTTACCGCCAGGAGGGAAAGAAGGAGGGCCAGTCGGCTTTGGCCATCCGGGAAAGCCACCACTGGGCTTCGGCCATGGCCACGGCCATCCGGGGAAGTCGCCGAATGGGTTGTCGTGACGGCGAGGAGCTTCCTCGCGCTTTTCGTAGTCTCCGCTGCCACCCAGTCCAGGGAAGCCGGGGAAACCGCTGGAACCGGATCCAGTGGGCAGGCCGGATGGAATAGGGAATGGGAACCCAGTTGGCACGCCGGACGGAATAGGGAATGGAAAACCAGTTGGAAAGCCGCTAGGTAGACCCGAAGGAATAGGGAATGGAAAGCCGGTAGGGGCGCCCGAAGGAATAGGGAATGGAAAACCACCAGACCCAGAGCCAGAGCTACCAGAGCCACCAGCTGGGAAAGGGAATGGCAGGTCGGCCTCCCTGGCAACAGGTGCGGGCAAGGCGAGGGCACAGCCCAAAAAGCCCAATGTTGCTGCAATGGAGAGCTTCATTTCGATGTAGGAAAGTGATGGTCTTCGAATATAGAATGAAAGTAGAAGTTGTCTTCAAATGAACGTCAAGCTTGCGTTGGACAAAGCGAGCTTGGAGTCGAAGAAATCAAGGGAGACAAGGCGTCTTTTTATAGACGAGAACTTCTAGCATAAAATCATTAAAGGAATTGAGCAACAAATGGATGAAAAAGTCTATCCGTCCGTTTTCGAGTCAGGACAAGAAACAGGCTGGTCAGGGCTTCGGATGTAGGGTCCATGCCCGCGGCGACACGGATTGACGGTCTGCTGTGGTGCTCCCTAGTGGAGCCACCATTGATGGAAACAACAAGAACGGAGGTCAGCGACAAAGCCACACGGCAATGTGCTGGTCCAGGTATCACCTCCATATGTCATCATCACTCGGTAGAAAGGTACCATTAGCCCTGAATGGGCGGTTTGATGATACATATTGTGAAACGCGGGCTGTTGCGGATGGCGGATATGGCTGGGACCCTAGCGAGTCGACCAGTTGCGAGTAGAGTCGAGACTCGAGGCTCAAGATCATCGTTGGTCTCAAAATTCAGAATGATCAGCCTGTACACCTTGACGAATCCATCTCTCAAACCGTTGATGATCCCGTCGGCACAATCATCCACTGGAGCGAAAATGATGAAGCTCCGGTAATTCACGCAAGAAGGTCAACGTGATGGCCTTGCAGGTCGTTGTCCTTGTATGCGATGCCTCGTCCCTTGCTATTAAGTATGCCCATTTATCGGATGTGACGAATATCGTTTGAAATCCATGGAATCATGGCCCACAGGGGTTGCCGACGCCCAATCACATCACTTCTGAGCGACTTTCTCCTGATCGGCAGGACGTCTGGACTCTGGAGTGATGGACGGCATTCTTCCTGGTCAGCCACAGTCAGCCAGCTCGTCAGAGTCAGGACCTCTTCGGATCGTGTCCGTAGGATTGATCGGTTATTCGACATCCGTGTTCGCGGCACTGGTGTGACAAGTCCAAGACGGCAAAGGATCGCCAGTTGGCGACGAATGCAAAATTTCAGTCCGTGCCGCGCAAAAGAAATTTAGGTGCGAAAGATGCAGTAGTGAGTGTGATAGCCATAATTCGGGGTGATCAATATGCGGTTCCCTGTTCCAGAGTGCCCTTTTTCACCTCAGATTGATGGAAGGGCGATGATCACACACGCCGGATATGGTATCTGGCCCGAGCGATGAGACAAATCTGGGCGTTGCGTTCCGGAGTTGAGGCCGTCAATAATTTGAGAGATAGTCACCCAGAAAACACAAACACTGGTCCTGGGCTAAAATATTGTCGGTTCTGATGGAATGCGTTTGATTGCATTACTGTGGATGATCATCGTAGATACTTCGCTGCTCAAATCGAGGCAAACAGAAGAACTGCCCGTTCAGGCCAGCAATGGTCGATGCCTGAGGCAGTCTACTCTCGAAACGAAGCCCAATTACATCGATTGAGTGTGCTGTGCTGGATAATTTGAGCACTAGACTAACCGAGATTGATTTTCTATTCTAATCATATATTAATGCAATGTCTTACAACTGAGACGTCCGCACTAGGCTTGACCGCGCACTGCAAGTGGTTAAAACTGATGAAGCCATCCATCTTCCAAGAGCTGCCGTGCTGACGGCCTATCCCGAGGATCAAGCTTCATTGCTCTTAGTACAAATTCCTTGTCCTCCTGGCAAATTTCTTTGGTAGTGGTCAGCTGAAATGGTCGCAATGTCTCAGGAGGGCTGTTCTGCATGACCCAAACAAGGGCAGCCAGTCGTTGCTGGTCCGCAATCTCTTCGTACGATTCTGGGAATGGCCCGAAGCATCTATGATGCTTCATGAGTATCCTGAGGTCATACTCGTCATGGTCTGCAGGGACATCCGGCTTGAATATGTGGAATCCATTCCCATAGAGAAGACTGATAAGCTGTATGGTAGACGGGCATTAATACTTGAGCTAGACTCCTCGCCTGAAGATTAACTTGCCATTGCACCAAAAGACCAAATGTCTGTTGCAGGGCCCCACTGCATTTGAAGATGTGCTTCAGGGCTTCTGAAGATAGGTGTGCCAATTGAGTCGCCGCGTTGTGCGTGAAGGGAGTCCATGTGAACCGTGCTTCCAAAATCTGCTAGCTGGACATCTGCGAACCGGATGTCGCTGTGATCATAGTTCACTAACACATTACTGGGCTTGATATCTACAATAAATTCATCAGTAAGTTCGCATAGCAGAAACTTGGGATAAGTGGAGCGTACCAGTATGTACAAACCCCTCCTCATGCAGAACTGACAGTCCTTCTAGCACCTTTTTTGCAACATACTTCACCTCTGGACGCGTAAGCCGCTGCTGGTTCGAGGCGCGAAGAGCATCATCATCCAGGTATCTGAGTATGAGGGTAGGAGGAATAGTCGAATCTTCGAGTTCATCGATCAGCGGGCGAATACAGGGAGTTCGGTTCTGAAAACGAAACAGGATATCTCGTTCGTTCTGTGATCGGAAGTGTGTGACACTCTTTGCCACGACTTTCTCCTGATTCTCGTTTCTGTAATCGTTATGAGCTTATTGCTTGACAGCATATGGAGAGAATGGCGCACCTAGCAAGCCAGACGCAGTCCTGCAGTCGATTTGTGACAGTGTACAGCCCTCTTCGCCCTTTCAAAACCTGGCCAAGAAATAGTGTAGCTGCCATATGAGGAGATCTAGATAATCCAACGCAGGAGGACAGACAGATGTATGACTTGGTAAGACGGAGACGCAAGCGGTATCTAGGGATAGGTGTTTGTGTGGTTGCAAGGGTGTCCTTCTGGTCTCTTCATTTCTCCGGGTCATCGTTGCGGGGTGTCGACGGTATAATATATCGCAAGGGTGACTCTCACACCCTATTTCTCAACTGCTTTTGTCGGTAGACTCCAAATTGACTAGGAGAGAAATTTGAAAGACGATTCCACCGGATCCTATTCATTCGTTCAATACACACTGTTTCTACGGTGTGCTTCGATTGCAGTGTGCGATGGAAGCTTTATGAAGCCAACTCTTCTACTCGCTCTTGAAGGCTTTCAAAAGTTGCTCGGTTTTCTTCCCACCTGCGCATGGCATCTTCAAATTCCTCATGTGAGACCCAGCCATCTTTACCCATGACTAGCGTTCGTAGTGTCAAGCTCTGTATACGCATCCGCCCATGCAGCCGCCTGCTGACGACTTTCTTCGATTTCTTCTTGCGAAAATGGAATTGGGCATGGTATCTTCAAACCTCTCCGCTTCGCTATTTGGTCCCATTTCTCATACACCTGGATAAGAAGTTCTTTGAGCGGGATCGGTCCATCGAGGGAGGACTGTCCGACAGTATGGAAAATGAAGGTTGTAGGGTCATCGTCATTTCTCATCACATCCATGGCCTTGACGAGAAGCGGGTCGAATTTCCTTGAAGCTAATTCGTAGAATTTCTTCAATCGAAGCCTGGCAAGTTTGTCTCTAGCCAGCTCTTTTTCCGTCTGTGAGAGGGTATCAAAGTCTTCCGGCAATTCAGGGTGAACAGCGCCCCATGGATACTGGTCATCGCAATCGAAGACCGAAGGAAACCTTGCTTGCATGGATAATGGGGCGGAATAAACTGCCTGCCAATCGATTATACTTGATATTTTTGTTGGATCCGCGTCGTCAACAAATATATTGTCTGAATGAAGGTCATGGTGCAGCAGGGCAGGACTAGAAAGCTCCTCCAGTGGTAAAATGTGAGGGAGCAGCGTTAGAACCTGTTCCAGAAGCCGGACATGACTATCCATTGCAATTGCTGTCTTTGAGCCTTGGTTTTGTATCGAGGCAATCTCACGGTTCGCGACAGCCGAAAGGTATTCTTGCGCGGAATCCCCTTACAAGCCATTGGTCCGTTATCAAATTGAATATCAGATAAACCTACAAGGGCCCCGATCAATATCGAGATCATGCTTTCCGTTTTCCCAAAAAGACCGCTCAGTTGTTGGGCCAATGACGAACTTTCCAGTAAGCTCTTTGCGATACGGATATGCATCCTTGTAATATAGACTGCCATGGCTCGTAAACCGTGCGCTCATCAACTTCCTCTCAATCTCGACTAGACTTTTTAACCAGCCCAAAGCGCCGAGCTTCAGACATGGCATCCCAAACCCCGCTCAATTGGCGTCCTATTACCCACTCCAATCATCATATACTTGCTACCCACGGAGTTAGGCTGCGATGGAGAGCTCCAGCCCATGACCCTAGGAACTGGGACATTAAGAACATTGCGAAGCTACCATGTCATTAGCTAAGCAAGAACTTTTGCAAGAACAGATCTACACACAAAATCAAGGGTCGCGACTTCACTAGCCACGCGATATCGAGGATGACCAGCGTTTGGATTCGGGATCCTTGCCAGCACTTCCTCGCCGTTCTCCGTTTTCAGTGAAAATACCTTGTTGTACATTCCCTCCGGTTGCTTGGTCATCTGCACACATCTAGTACCAAGTACTTTACCAGCAGCTTGCTGGAGAGCTGGAATGTTGAATTGACATATCTTCTTTCCAATTGGAGCCGTTCATTGTATAGCCAGCGGCCGGACGTGTAGCAAAAGAAGGGGTGGTTCGCTTCTGTCTGTGCGAGATTTGTTGAGAGAGTCCGAGCTCAGATGGAAGTTATAGCTGAGCTGAAATGTCTACTGAAAAGCTTATAAGCTTGGTGTTGCCCTTGCATCGTGAGGTCTGGAAAGTTGAAGTGAGTAGTGAAGAGTCGAGGACTCGACGTTTGATATAAACAAAGCTGATCACATGATACATGGAGGTATACGCGACTGTGAATACAAATCTTCATGACCTGCAAAGTTACTGTTAACTGAAGTATTAGACTCCTTTAGTCTCTGGATTACTCTTGCATCTGGCCTACAATCTGATCTCACAAGAAAAGAGCTTGATGACTTCCCTTATCTCTGATTATCAGCTCATATAAACTTGAAAGCAGCTGCTATCCTCCTGTGTGCCGCTAATAAGCATAAAAATTAATCGCCTCCGAGTCCATAGCCCGGATGCGCCGGTTCGCCCGCATGAGAACCCACCGCAGCACCCAAGCAGTCAATATCACTCCCGCCGAGAACCCAATGCTGCAGTACATGGCCTTGGAGAAGCGCGGCGCATCCGAATCCGGCCACAAGTACGGCGTGTACACGCTCGCCAGATTCCCCAATGTGTTGGTGATGGCAATCGCCACGGCCTTCTTCTCGTCGGTTTGCCCTAGCGTCGCTGCGGTCCAGGCGAGGTTGATATTGTTGACGCCGTAGGTTGCCCCCACGAAGAGAATCATGGCGAAGTAGCGGGCTGCGATGTTGAGGGTGCTGCAGGCTACGGCGAACCCAATAATTGCTAGCAGCTTGGAGAGGGTGATGTGCCAGGTGCGTTCGTTGAAGTGGCCCGAGGACCAGGAGACGAGCACGGAGGCGAACGTTGCCACGAGATACGGGGGACAGGTGAGCACGAGGGTGATGGTCGAGTTAAACCCGAGGGTTTTGACGACGGTTGGCATGAAGTTCTTGAAGCCGTTGGCGGACAGATGGAGATTGCACTGGAGGGCAAACAGCCAGGTGCGGTAGTCGGTGCATGCTTCGCGGAGACCTTTCCATGTGCTCGTGCGGTTCTCTTTCTGCGTGGTGTCGCGGGCGATCCGGTCGTATGCCATCTGCCGCTCCTCTGGGCTCAGCCACCGGGTCTTGAGTGGCGAGTTGGGAAGCAGGAAGAACGCGGCAATGGCCACGGCGAACGTGACCACGCCTTGGATGAGAAACAGCCATCTCCAGCCGGCCAGGCCGTGGACGCCGTCTAGTCCGGCAAAGACGCCCGCGGCGATGAGTCCGGAGAATGAACTAGCCAGCATATTTCCTGTATATAGGACGGCCATGCGGGTGGTGGCTTCTTTGCGGTTATAGAACAGACTGATCATGAAGAGCGCCCCCGGGTAGAACGGGGCCTCGACGATCCCAAGCAAGAGCCGACATACGAGCATGCCGTGGTAGTCTTTGACAAGGCAGGTGAGGGTAGAGATAATAGCCCACCCCATCATGAACCCGGCCATGTACCACGACGGTCGAACGCGGTTGAGGAGCATGTTGGACGGGACCTGGCCTAGGAGGTAACTAGACTCGTCAGTATTCGCCTCTTTCTTAAGAGAGATATGCCCACCCGACAAAGAGGATGCTCACGCAGGTGTTGTACTGCGTTCCGTGAAGATGCAGGTCTTTGGACAGGTTGTTGAGCTTGCCATTGACCATGGCGTTTCGGTCGAGGAAGTTGAGAAAGTACATCAGCCAGAGAATGGGCTGCTTCTGTCAGCAAGATCAGGTAGTATACCGCATACATGGACCGACCATCATGTATAGATCAATCTTTTTCACGAGAGCAATCTCTCTGGGATCTGTTTTGGCGGCGGAGCCAAACTTGTCATACTGAGGAGTCGGCTTCAACACCTCGTCACAGTGATCGATGTGCTCGACCTGCCCTTCGGCTTTGGTATTCATGGTGGTAGTGATTGAGTGCTGTCAATATCCGGCGATATGCCCCATAAGGAAGAGAGCACGACATCTCCTGATCGCTTTTATATCTTCGTTCAAGCAGGTCTTGGCTCCCCGCTGATCTGGGGTATGCATATCCCCACGAGGAATTCAGAGCAGGCACATGGCCCGTAGATGCATATCCGGGGTCAACAGACGAACAATGAAATGCGGGGATGCCAAGGACTTATACGAGTGCTGTCAAGCTTGTACACAATGATATCAAGGAGATCCGAAGTGCTTTATTGGTTATCCGAAGTGATATCCGCGTGCATCCATATCCGTCGGAAAAGATGCAGCAATCGTCGCAGCTCGAGGAATAGAGGTTATTCGGAGAAATTATTACTGCCTTATTTTTATGATATTGGATTGGAGCAGTCTTGCCAACCATATCCCAGTAAGCTAAAAGGTGTATGGGTTGTCCAATATAGGCAGAGCCAGTTACTGTAGATGTATGTTTAATGGCAAGAATTGTGAAACATCGGCTAAATGTATCTACTTCCGCTGGATATACACCATCTATGAGGTATTCTATTTACAGTCACTTTGCCTGCATCTTCTGCTGTCTAGCCCACTCCAACGCACTCTGCCTGGCCGATTCCTCGCCCACCTCCCCAAAGATATCGACTCCCAATCTAGCCGGGAAGTTCATCCGCTGGTGACGATCCAACGCCTGGATTCTCTCAAATGCATGTTCAGGTAAAACGAACACTACGTCGTCAGCAGTGTACCTTCATATAGTTCAGTTGACACTTACCCTCGAGATTACTTTTAATTCTCTCTGCGGTGACTGACTTGGGCACGACCGACGTCCCGCGCTGAATCGCCCAGCTGATCAACACCTGCGCGGGTGTCTTGCCTAGCTCTTTGGCGACCTGAATGACGGTTGGGTCATCGACAGCCCTGGATCGTTAGCTATGGGCATTGTGTGGTTGTAGGATACTCACCGAGGAATATTGTAAATGTTGTTCCCTAGGGGCGAGTAAGCGGTTATCACGATCCCCTACTCCGTCAGTAATGTATACATCCATGCTTGCAAGATGCCAATACCTGTTGCTTGGACCACTCGAGCAAATCCCTCTGCTGGAGATATGGATGCGCTTCGATCTGGTTAACGGCGGGGTGGATGCGAGCCCTACGCTCTGCAATCAGCTCCTTCATCTCCACAAAAAGGATGAGGACATACGTAGTCATCAGCTCCTCAATCCTCTGCCGAGTGAAATTGCTCACTCCAATGGACCGCACCTTCCCCTTCTCTACCAGCTTCTCCATCGCAGCCCAGGTATCCTTGATTGGAACGTCAATGACATCGACCAGCCCGGTTTCAGCATCCACTGGCTGGATCGTCGTCGTTGAGTACCGAAATGAAACGGGCCAATGGATCAGATAGAGATTTAAATAGTCAATCTGGAGATCGCGGAGTGTTTGTTCAAGCGCCTCCTCCACGTGTTCGGGCTCATGGTGTGTGTTCCATAGTTTACTGGTGATCTAGCAATTGCAGTCAGCGTAGTCAGGGGTAATTGTGACGGTCGACATACGAAGATCTCTTCTCGGGGAACACCAGATAATTTAATCCCCTCTCCGACTTCCTTCTCGTTGCCGTAGACGGCTGCAGCGTCAATGTGGCGGTATCCGGCTTTTAAAGCTGTGCAGACGGCCTCTTTGACCTCATTGGGCTTGGACTGCCATGTTCCGAGGCCGATGGCTGGAATGCTGTGGCCTGTTTTTAGAGAGTAGGATGCAGGTAGAGCCATTTTACTTTTTCCACGACTCATAGAGCTGTATCCTTTTTAGATGGTGGAGGGGATTATATAGGAAATATCCGATGGAGATGGTGCTTTTCCGGAGTGAAATCCGAGGAATTTCCGGCGGGAATCTCATGGACCAACATTAGGAGGATTAACATACATGTTGCTGCACTATCATTTTACGAGCTAGAAATAATTTATGCGTCACTCCTATATGACATAGAATCACATATTCGTCTCCCATTGACACTCCTATGCAAGAAGCAGCCATGCACTTCACTCGCAGATGGCCTAATACTCACTCCGTGGTCTGCGCCGATTTCTACACACTTAAGTCCAGAACAGTAGACTCCCGGCACAGTGTAGATTGCCTTACAGAGGGCCCTTACATTGCTGCTTCAACTTTGTTGCATACTATGCTGACTTTCCTCCATGTCCGAGAGACTAGTGAGGCAATTTTGCTATTGATATACTCATCATTCCCATGCATTGCCATCCCTTTTTATGTTGTCTGAAGGTATACTTATGTCATCTAGCATCTATTGCTTCTCAATCTCCTAGTGAGGCGTCGTGACCCTTTCCACATACTCTTGGGTCCTGCTAATAGATAACTAGCTGCTGTTTTTACCCTATGGAAATATGGATCTATCCCAAGGCCGCTATAACCCTATCCTTCCATCGTCAACAGGATTTACTCTGTATAGTAAGCAACTATATAAATAATCAAAAAGTCATATACCCATGAAAAACTCACTATCAGAGTAACATAATCAACTGTAGCATCAAAATAATGCACAGGTAATAGAATGCAGCCAATAGGACATGGCAATCTTATCAATCACAGCATCTAAGATGAAACACCCTTATTGGTTCCTCGTTAACTCTGCACATCTAATCTGATCTCAATCTTACATGGGATGTCGTTCTATAAATTATTGCTGTGTTGGTAACAGATACAGATAGTAACTACTTTATGTATCTAATCTTTGCCTCCAGGAACAGTGTAAATGGAGACAGAGTGTGCCAAGGCCGACGGCCATGGACCTGGTTTCTGATGATCAACCCCGATGTAGGTGCAAGTGTAGTTTGACATGGTACCTTGGCTTAGACGTAGATACCTATAGATTCAGTAGATGACACCCGGTCTCTCAGGCATAGCATACACTATACCACTCAATATACTCATCAGACACTATCCACACGATGCTCCTCACAACAATCCTCCAACCACAAACAATGGAACCCAGCAAACTCCTCCCCGACCTCAGAAAGCGCTACGAACACTCCCAAATCCGAAAAACCCGGGCGGAGCTCAAAGAAAAAGCCACCGCGGACGCCACCGCCGCGCCCAACGACACTAAGATCTACAAAGAATGGATAGCCAAGTACCACAAAGAACAAAGCAAGGGATTTGCAATCCTCCAGCGCATCAACGCCCTGCAGACTCTCAACGCCAACCAGACAAGCACATACAGACCAGATAGCAAGGGCAAGAGCGAGAGCGTCGATCCACCGCCGTACAGCAGCACAACCCTCGACGAGATGATTTCCGCGCTGAAGCGCCTCTACCGCGAGCACCTCGAGACACTGCAGAATACGCTGGCGCTGCCTCCGACGGGCGGCAGGGCGGGGGATTCCCATGAGTTTGAGTTTCTGCGGGTCACGCATAACGAGAAGGGGCAGACGCTGGCGTGGGAGGAGCATCAGTATACCTGTGCGATGGGTGGGGGGGTGCTGTGGGCGGCGGTGTGGGTGTTGCAGTCAACCTCTGCGGGAACTGTTTATTCCGTTGGCTAACGGGAAGAGGAAGCAGGGAGGTGTGTATGGGCATTGCACAGCGGAGTGTCTCTGCTGTAATTTGTTTTATGGATGCTATAAGCCTGATAACCGGTTGCCGGAGATTGATCCCGATTTGCTTAAGGCTGTTGGATAATTCCTAGTCATGCTGGAGACAGTGCTCTTGCTATACAGGTGAAAGGTAAAACAAACTAGCTACACACATTCAGCAACGCCACTGTAGGATCATGGTCGCTTGCCTGGTCGTCGTACGAGACCCAGGTGTTGAGGTGCAGATGATGCATCTGGGCGCCCTTGGCCAGCGCCGGGCTCACAAACATGTGGTCCAGCTGTTGGCAGTTCATATCGTACAGATACGTGTACCGCTCTGTAGCTGCAATACCGGCAGCCTCGTCCAGATCCTCCAGCCCGGATTCAGCCAGGAAGGTCTCGATCGGCTGCGCAAAGGTGAATTCGTTAAAGTCGCCGGAAACAATGATCTTGGCGCTGGAGTCTTCGGCCAGGATGGACGATGTAAATTCCTTCTGTCGTTAGTAGCGTTCAAGGTTTAGAAAAAGCGAGGAACGTACAGCAACGAGCTCCGCCTGCGCTTCACGCGTAGCAACCCCCCCGTTCACAGGTGGCCGGGCATCGCCCTCGATCGACGAC
Organism: Aspergillus lentulus; assembly: GCF_010724455.1. The sequence continues at coordinate 216,822 of NW_022983892.1, read as the reverse complement.
CCACCCCCCTTACTGGTGAAGTGCACATTCACCGTGAAGAACTTATTCTTGCCGTCGAGCGTTTCCCAGGCTGCGGCTAGCGGCTTGCGACTGTCGTCCCAGGCGTCGTTGGACGGGTCGATCAGCCCGGGGTTGTACTTGAGTTCAGCGCCGGGGAGGACCTCATTGGCATCGGTGTTGGAGCCGGGGTTGGCGTTGCGCAGGCGGATCACGGACGAATCGTACAGGTAGGCGACGCGAATGTTTCCGCCTGGCTGGCCGCCGTCCTCCTTGTTGACGGGGGCAATATCGACAAAGGAGTAGTCGATGCCGCCTTGGTCCGCGATGGACTGCACGAGGGTCGAGAGCGTCTTGTTGGCGGATACCACTGCGCATGCATTAGCTGATAGTCACGGTCAGTCAGAGACGAAGCATACCGCCGTCATCAGTCGGCCCGTCATCATCCTGGGTTTCCTGCAGAAAGACCAGCGTTGGACTCTTCAGGTACTGCGCAATGTGCTGCGCGATCTTGGGCAGCGTCGTCGAGTTGGGAGCGAGATTGTTGACATTGTACGAGCCAACCGTCACACCGCAGCAGGTTCCAGTCGACTCCAGATCCGTAGCGGCTGCTGCCGTCGTGTTCGACCCAGTAACAGTCAATGCAGTCAGAGGCAGCAGCGCATAGTACCCGTACGCCGTGGTGATAACGCCCGTGATGTCCCCAATCAAATCCCCCAGTTTCGTATCGGTAGGATTCTTACTACCATCCAGCGGGGACCCAACAATGACAGCCTCGGGGTTCGAATCTAGGTATGCTCATCAGCCCCGTCCAGCTTCAAGCCTACTGCACCCAGGAACTGGCAACAAGAATAAATGCTGGAGACATACCCTTATCCCGCATCGTCAACCCACCCCTCTCATTCTCCCCACTCGCCTCCCAATCCCCAAGCACCCACGTATCCCCATACGAATTTGGCTTCGCAATCGCCCTTACGTTCGACACCCTCACCAACTCCCCACTCAGACTCTCCCAAAAGTCCATCCCGTACTCCCCCGGCTTTAGCACCGGATTCGCCTTGCTGATTGTGCTGACATTGTTCGGCACAGCGAGCACATCCCCGCCGTCCAGCGCGGAGAACTGCTCCGTAGGCGGCGCCCGGCCGCCCTTGCCGACCACCACGGGGACGACGGCATTGCCGCTCGAGACGACGGAGATGGCAGATGGCGAGGTGAGTTCCGTGAGGTATACGTACGACGCCGAGGAGCGGTACTCGGATACTTTCCCCGAAAGGGAGATGATGTCGCCGACGGAGACTTTGGAGACGGCAGTGCTGCCGTAGACGTAGATTGATTCCGAGGTAGCGTCGTCGTCGTCTGGGGATGCGGAGCGTAAATAAAAGCCTGCAGAGCCTTTGGCTGTTACCAGGCCTTGGATGTTGGAGACGGTTTTGCCGGCGTAGGGCGAGAGGTATTGGTTTCCGTTGATTTGGCTGATGGTCAGTGCGGAGGTTGAGGACACCAGCGCCGAGACGCAGAGAAACAGCGAGGCTTTTATCTTCATTTTTCTGACTTTACTAGAGTGAGTGGCCTCCTTTTGAAAGATAGTGGAGGATTGAGACGCGAGACTGGCGCATGTTTTATACTCGGCATGGTGAGGGGTCAATCGCCCCGGACTGCGCCGAGGCAGTTGTCTTGGATACAGAAATTAAACTCGACTATAGTCAGGAGAGAGGTAGATTAATCTGAGGGCAATCTACACATCCCGGTCTTTTTCACCAGTAGCAGTCGTTGATAAAGCCCACGTTGTAGAGCCAAGCTGCAGCCAAGCACGCTAATGAGGCGAATACAAATTACCTAGTCTACGGCATGCTCATGATGATGAGAGAATAGGCCTACTGGACCTGAAGATCATCCCGAGTCTGGCAACTGACAGGAAGTATGACTGCTATAGAGGTACCTCGCTAAGTAAATACATCCGTTGCGTATCGCTCCTTGGTCTTTAGATTATCCAAGAACTGCTCGGCCGCAGCATCCTCGTCATCCTCTGCAGGCACCTCCTCGCCACGTTCGCGCGCCTCCTGTCGCAATTGGCGTCTTCTCTCCAGGTAGATGTCCTTGCAAACCTGGCGCACTCCGCTCCCCACGCCCGTGCTGCCACACACATAGATCCGAGCGCCCTGGTCAAACAGACTGACCAATTCCTCACGGTCCTCCAGCATCAGATCCTGCACATGGCGGCCATTGGACCCGTCCCCGGGCCGGCTGTAAGCCCACCTCACATCCACAGCGCCCAGTTGAGCCCACTCGGCAAGCTCAGCTGCGTGGATGTCATCCTTGCCTTTAGTCCGGCAGCCCACGTACAGTATCGCCTTGGCAGGCTGTTCAACCTCGGGAAGCTGGCCATCAGCTCCGACTGAGCTGCGTCTGCCCCGGATCTTCTCGGCGCGGTCCATGATGAACCCGCGGAAGGGCGCAAGTCCGCTTCCTGCGCACGCCATAATCATGGGAGTTTTCAGATCCATCGGCGGCTTGAAGCCGGAATGAGAGGGCCGCACGGCGATATGGGCACGCTCGCCGGGCTTCAGCTCGGACAAGTAGGTCGAGGCAACTCCCATGTACTGCTCGGCTTCCGCTCGCTCGGCGGGTGGCAATGATTCCGCGGCCAGAGACGGCGCGTTGAGCACAGAGAACGTAATGGAGCATTCGGACGGGTCCGCCAGGGGAGAAGAGGAGATGGAGTACTGACGCACCCGCATTGGTGGGAGCATGGCCAAGAAGTCGCCGACGGGCAGTTTGATTGACGGGTACCGGATCAGCAAATCCAGTGGACTCATCCGTTTCTTGACAATTTCCTCCGTGAATCGAGTGGGGCTGGAAGCAAGATAGCGTAGTTCGGCCTGCACGTCGGCGTCGGTGACGGCGGCGTCTGCCAGTGCGGTCAGGTCGCGCTTAGAGGCCGGCTGAGAGAGCTCCACATAGGTGGAGAGGAGTTCGAAAGCCGAAATGGGCGTATCAAGGGGAATCGAGGTGGACCCCTTGGGGGCCTGGCTCGGTTTGCGGATCGTGAGCATGGCATCCCAGGGAAGATCGAAGCGTCGAATGGCCCGGCGGACGACGCTGCTCGGGTTCACGGGCAGCACAGCCAAGTAATCCCCGCATCGGTAGCTCATATCCGAAGGGAGTTTGAACCGAATCATCCTCTTAGCAGGGACGTTGGGTGCTGAAAGCAACTGGTTATCAACCACGAATCCCTCCTGCAGCTGAAGACCAAGGGTCGAGGCGCGCACTCCCGTGCTGACTTCTACCTGCAGGCTGGACGAGGATTTGGGCTCGTCGGACTTTCCACCTCCAAACTTGGATGTGATTGCGGGCCAGAAGGCGGACTCGCCCCACGAGTCAAAGTCGGTGAACATGTCTGAGTTGGCCGCATCGGCTAGTCCAATATCACACAACCGGTTTCCTCCGTGCTCCGCGACAAGCTGATTGACCGCTTTGGGGATGCGGTGGAAGGTAGCCTGCCAATCGTCTACTAGACTTAGCAACTGCATAGTTCAAGTCATAGCCAGAGGGGGAAGATAGGTAAACTCACGATGACCACAGCCAAACACGGCATAATTAATACCCTCGAGCTCATTTTCCTTCAAGGTGCTGAGCCATTCAAAAAAGTGAGCAGCATTGTCGGGCGGTTGACCTTCGTATGATGCCGTAATGAACACCACCGGTTCGTCTTTCGGAACATTCTGCATGGCGGAATCCAGGGACTGGACGTCGGCAGCAAATCCATATCCTACGGCATCGTCGGCCAATCTGCGCGCAAATGCCTCGCACGTTCCTGTGTTGCTTCCAAAGAAGATGTGCATCGGCTTGAGCTGACCAGGCGGAGGAGCGACTTTCTTGCGATCCCTGCTCGCGGCTCCCGAACTCTCTGGCGGGGCACTGCCCGCGGTGCCGCTCAGGGCGATGCCGAGTTTGGTAGCATCCAGTCCGTGCCTCAGAGTTGCTCTCATATGAAAGTCCTTTGGTTTGACGGTGAGAGTCTGCTTTATGTGAAGATCGTAGCTGGGATCGTCCATCTGGAAGTTGAAGTTCTGCAGCAGGATGGCCACCACCAGCAAGGCTTCCTGCCAGGCGAAAGGGCGGCCGATGCAGGCACGCATCCCGTTGCCGAACGGCTTCCAGGCGTTCTTGGGAAGCTTTTCGAAGTTCTCGTCGAGCATTCGCTCCGGCTTGAACTCTTCTGCATCGGGGCCATAGACCTGGGGGTCGCGGTGCAGCTTGTCCAGGATGATCACGATTGGCTCATCCTTGTTCAATACATACTTGCCACCTCCCAGGGTAACGGGATCCTCCTTGTTTTTCTCTGGGTGTGCATGTACAGCAATCAGAGGGGCTGTAGACCTCAGACGCAACGTCTCCCGCATCACAGCGGTGAGATACGGCAACTTGGACATATCCTCCACAGTGATCTTCCGCCGTCCAATGACAGAGTCCACCTCTTCTTGCGCTTTCTTGTATGCGTGGGGAGTTTTCAGCAGGTAGTAGAAGAGGAAGGAGAGCAGGCCGGACGTCGTTTCGTGACCTAGTATCATCAGTTGAGTGTTACAAGTCAACTGGTAGAGGACATACCAGCAATCAGGAATGTGATCATATTGTCGATGATGGACTCATCGGTCAAGCCCTTGCCAGTCTTGGGATCACGCCCCAAGATCAGCGCATTCAAAAGATCCTTCTTATCCTCAGGGTTCTTCCTCCGCGCTTCGACCAACTCCTGCGCTAAGTTTCGTAGAAAGGTGATGTCGTTCCAATACTTGGCATTCTCACTCGTGGGCAGATTGTTGAGCAGCGCCGGTCGACGAGCCCGGTCACCGGATCCCTGCAACAGGCCCACCATGGCCTCGACAAAAGGATGCATCTCTTCGTGGTAGAAAGAATTGAAACGGGTTCCCATCGCGCAAAGGGCGATGGTGTCCAAGGTCAACCGGGTGAAATCATCGGTCACCATAATCGGAACGGTCTGCCCTTGTCGCGCCCATTTCATGACGAGCTGCGTCGCGATATCGTACATTTCTGACTGTCATGTCAGAGAAGCGCGAGTCACGGTTGAGTAGGCACCATACCGTCGAACATGCCTCGAATGGACAGAGGTCCAAAGGCCGGCACGAGCACACGATGCGCAATCGCCCAGTTTTCCTCCCCGGGGTAATTGGCCGTGAACAAGCCATCGTGAATGCCGTTTCGAATCTGATTCAACCCCGCTGTGACGACCTTGGTGAACCGCTCCTCGTTGCAGACTTCATCGACGAGTTCGTGGGTGCTGACGAATACTCTGGACCAGCCAAATGTTGTCAGACGATAGATAGGGCCTTGTGAATGTTAGCCGGAGAGAAGCGCAGAATATGAAGGCAGGACAATGTACCATATTGATCCGCCATCAGATTGATACTTCTCAGAGGCACCTCTTGCTCGATATCATAAATGTTTCCCAGCAGAGGCACTCCTCTGGGCCCTGGAATGGGGACTGTCTTCGACTCGCTCATGGTGCGTGAGGTATCACAAAAGCTTCGGAATCATGGGAGTAAACTGAAACTTCAATGATAGTCTCAGATTTGATAAATTTCCTATACAGGCTGGTTTGGAAATGGATAAAGGTCAAGACATGGTGGCGCAAAGAGGGGTTCGAAGGATTTAAATCCCTCTCAACTGCATGTATTGCTGGCGATCGACGACCGCACGTGAGATCTAAATGCACCAGAGTTTTGAATTAAAACGCAAAACAGCTCCCTATGCCTGAGAACAAAAGAAGTACCGAGGAAGATCTGCACCATCTGGATGTGGTTATGTCATAGATACTTGTGTCAGGAGTTGGTGGGTCGAGTTATGACCACAAAGACCGCATTAGCAGTATAATTCTCAGCATTGAGTGGCCAGCATTCGTCAAAAAACTGCGAGAGGAATAATATTAATGGATACGGATATGTCCACGGTCCACAGATCGGATGGAAACCCATATTAGGGAAAAGGTACAGCGGGACTAGGAGATTTAAAAAGTCTAGAAGACCAACCAAGGCGGGTGGTTCTTTCACCGACCGACGGAGACGCCGTCTGGCTATTTTAAATGGGATCATATGATTGGCTCATTCAAACAGATGTCTGCCAAGGGACTCCATAGGATATTATTTATGATTTCCACGGTTAGGCTATATAGCACAAAATCTGCCCAAATGCCATCAACCGGTCTCGTGGCGCAATGGTAGCGCGTTAGTTTCCGGTACTAAAGGCTGTGCGTTCGAATCGCACCGGGATCGTTTCTTTTTACTTTCTTTTTTGCTTTATCTGTGTCTATTTTTATTTTTAGATGTGGTCAATCATCGTTGATGCCAGAGACTATTTTTTAGTCGATGGTCGTAGGCCATTCAATTTTCTATCTTAGTATACACTACTCTACTTCTGCAGCATCTAACGCTTCCATTCCTGAAAACAGGACACCTGCTCCTCAGGTAGCACTAATATGGAATCTGCCGGTGGTACCACTCCATCAGAAACTCAACCTGCTCCCTCTTGGCAATAGGCACATTAGTGAATGCATCGCCCAGTTCCATGACCACCTGAGTGCCATTCGGGCTGTTAGGGCTCCAGTGCGGCAACGTCCCATTGCCGGTGAAAGAGCCGCCCTTATTCGGATTCAGCGTCTTTGCAAAGTTGGCCCAGTAGGCGGACATCTTCTCTTGGATCTCGTAGTCCGCTTCGGTGAAAGGATACTGATCGGCATTGGCGTATAGAGCGTTCAGGGCATACATGATCTCCGACTGGTGGAAGGCGCCTTGGTTCTGGCCGGGCGGAGCGTGGGTCCAGTAGTAGGTGTAGAATGGCGCGGAGGCAGCCTTGTACCACTCGGTGGCGTAGGCCCACGAACCAACGAGGGAGGCGTCGCGGGCCGCAGCATTCCAGGACATGTCGGCGGTGCTTTGGTTGCCGTTGTCTGGGTACAGCTTGATGTAGCGGTTGTAGAGGTCGCCGTATTTGTGCGAGGTGTAGTTCTCGTATTCCTCCACGGTGTAGTCGGTGGAGGGGGATGCGCCAGACTCGTCCTTTGTGTTGCCGGTGATGACGGGAACATCGTTGGCGGGCCCGTTGAGGAGCGTCTCGATGTACTTGGAGGGGAGGACATAGTTGTCGAGGACTGGCTTGAAGATCAAGGGATAGCCAGCAGACAGGGCAGTGACCCACGAGATCCAAGTGCTGTTGACACGATCCTGCGAGCCGACCAGCAGCTCCTCCATGGACAGTGTCCGCAATTCGGCAATGCTGGAGACATTATGGGCGGCAATGTAGTCGGCACCGTGGATAAGAGCCGTGGACATGTTGACATATGAAGTGGCGAGACCAGCCAGCAGTGGGTCATATGGGTACCGAATACCAGATTGTGAGATGCCACCATGGAAGTAGCCCTTGAACAGTGGGCTGTTCACAGCATGGTAAACCTGGGAAGAGCCAAAGGACTGACCGGCCACTACCACCCGGTCAGGGTCACCACCAAAGTTGGCGATGTTCTTCTTGACCCATTTCAACACCTCAAGTTGATCAAGTACTCCGTAGTTCCCTGACGTATTGTGACCAGTGACTGCCAGACCCTCTGCATTCAGATCTGGATGGGCCAGGTATCCGAACACATCATCTCTGCGGTTGAAGGTAATGAGGATGACATCTTTCAAGGCCATCCCACCGCCATACCACCAGGACTTATCGCTGGTCTCACCCGAGCCTTGGTTCCAGACCATGACAGGCAGCTTAGCATCCGCGGAGCCAGCATTGGTCCATAGATTCAGACTCAGGCAATCCTCGCTGATGTAGCTGGACTCGTCGGTGGGACAACGAGGGCCAAACTGGGTGGCCTTCAAAGTTTCATTCCACGGTTCGCGTGGCTGGGGCGGCTTCCAGCGGTTTTGATACCCAGTATCCGCGGCAAAGGGGATGCCTAAGAAAGCCGTCACATTGGACTCCGAGACGCCAAAGAAATTCTCAAGCGTAGACTCGTTGAAGTACTTGAAGCCTTGGACCGGGCCATAGTTGGTCTGAATGATTTGGTCCCAGAGCTGGGCTTGGGCGACTGCAGCGCCCAGGGCCATTGCTGCGAGGCCCCTGAAAGCGAATAGGGGCATGGTGTCCTTAGAAGAATAATTGCGGCTCAGGAGTAGGAGAGATGGTGAAGACAATGCAAGAGAGAGACGTTCTGACGGGAATTTCTTCAATATAAATACGCCCAGCTGTTAGCATAGTATACCCCGAAGACTCCGCTCCGAAGCATCCAATGAGCCACTCGGCCTAGGGTGCATGATGAATGTGTGAAGAAAGGCATCTTCGTCCGAGACTCCACATGTAATTGATCATGGAGAGAACCTCTTGACGGCTGCGGCGTGCATGGATAGCGGCATCAGATAGATCAATGTTACAGCCTAACCAGACAAAGCGATGTTCGACTACGTAATCTCCAATCGTCATCTTGTCGATCAGTAGGCCTCTCGGCTAGGGACTAATCATGAACCGTAATGTCATAGTACCCCGAGGCATAGTACAGCATGTCATGCATCTACTCCGCAGAGCACCAAGAATGCAGACTTCATGCGTTTCAGGGACACCGACTGACGACAACATAGAGACCATTCAAGCCACGCGTTCAATCCGATGCAGGGGTAGGACGGGTAACAATGGTCTACCCGAATAGCGAGACTTGCAATCAAGCTCAGCAGTCGCTGGATATACCCGACTAGTAGGTAATCCCGGGGGTGCACTAAATCTCGGTGAATATCGCTCAATCGGGGAATCTCGTACGACGGGCCTCCATCTAGTAGTCTCGAGCGAGTATTTCAACAATCAAGATTTAATTAGGGTGCATTTCAAGTTCTGCATGTTGGTCAACTAGGAATCGGTTAGACAATGATTTCGAAGCAAAGGTGGAGTATGGTTGGCAACCGGGCATGGCTGGACTAGACCAAGGGCCCGCAAAGTGTCAATCATATGTGTTTGCCTCCGAGACTTTCGGCAGAAATAAGTATAAGGATAAATGGCTCTTCGCGAGGGGGTCAAAGGGACTGATGGGGAGGATAACACTCGGGAATTAGGGAGGTAAAGTTGCTTGCTTGTACGGACTAGAGGATTGTCGATGAGAGATCCCGGTACAGATGGGGCAACAAACACTGCAATAGTCACTGTATGAGAAATAATCTTCAGACAGATTAATGGAGTCTGGTCTCGTGGCGCAATGGTAGCGCATTAGTTTCCGGTACTAAAGGTTGTGCGTTCGAGTCGCACCGGGATCGCATCCTTTTTTGTTTTTCTTCCTTCACCCATTTCTTTCTCTAACCACTGACCATAGGTGAATGCTTTTTTGCCCGATCGGCAAGTTTGAACTATGCCGTAGATGTATTGGACTCAAGCTTCTAAGCAAATGATGCTGAATTCCTTCTGTTCCGACTGCCGAGCGGGTTCGTGTTCGGCATCTTATCCGGGTGAGTCAGTTGCATCCAATGAGGGAGGTAACTATATATATATTGACACCTGCTAGACCGACTGGATTAAGGGTTGACGATATATGCAGTAGAGGTGGCATGCGGACATGCGGACATTGAACCTCTCGCAGCGACGACTGTCAACAATAGCGTCAGGGGTTACACATAGATATAGAAGCCTGCAAAGCCTACAAAGCATACATACACCCGCATACAACATGGCTCCGGCACAGTTCAAAAGACAGCCCGTCCCAGACAGGACATCCTTCACAGCAAAAGACAGCGTGGAGTATATCTGGAAGCACCTCAGGCTCCCCGCCGAGTCGCTAGAGGCTCTCGACCTAAAGGGCAGCGGACCGGACCTCCCTTCATCCTTCAAAATAGCCGACCTCGCGCAAGCATCCATCGGGCTCTCCACCCTCCTCGCGGCGCAGATATATGCCCTCCGCACTGCCTCACCCGTTCCCGCGGTGACCGTGCCGCGCCAGCACGCCGTCATCGAATTCAAGTCCGAGAGACTGTACACTCTGGCAGGCCAACCGGCCCAAAACCTCTGGGGCCCCCTCAGCGGCCTCCACCCGACCTCTGACGGCCTCGTCCGCGTCCACGACGGCTTCCCCAACCACAGCAACGGCGCAAAGACTTTACTCAGGTGCCCACCCTCCGCCGACCGTCCCACCGTCAGCGCCGCCATCGCCCCCTGGCGCTCCGTCGACCTCGAAACCGCCGCCTTCGACGCCGGCTGCGTCATCTCCGCCCTGAGATCCTACGCCCAGTGGGACGTCACCCCGCAAGCCCGCGCCGTCGCCGACCTCCCTATCCTCCTCCGCCGCATCGGCGATGCTCCCGCGGGCCTACCGCAGTCCATGCGCAGCGCACCCACAGATAAATGCCTCCGCGGACTGCGCGTGCTCGAACTCTCCCGCGTGATCGCCACCCCACTCTCAGGCAAGACCCTCGCCGCCCACGGCGCAGACGTCCTCTGGGTGACATCTCCCAACCTCCCAGACCTACCCCCGATCGACCGGGAATTCGGCCGCGGGAAGCGCACCATCCAGATCGATCTCGACTCGGCAGAAGGCGAAGCAGAGCTCTGGCGACTCCTTGACGACGCGCACGTCTTCGTACAGGGTTTCCGGCCGGGAGCCCTCGCTGCGCGTGGATTCTCACCGGAAACGCTTGCGGCGCGGGCCGCGACGCAGGGCAGGGGGATCATCTGTGCGAATCTGTCCGCTTACGGTCCCGATGGTCCATGGCGATCGCGCCGCGGGTTTGACTCGCTGGTTCAGACGTGTTCCGGGATGAACGTCTCCGAAGCGGAGCGCTTCGGGGCTGGGGAGGCAGGGCGGGCAGCGCCGTGCCAGGTGCTGGATCATGCGGCGGGGTATTTCCTAGCGGCTGGGGTTGAGGCGGCGGTGTATCGGCAGGCGATCGAAGGGGGGTCGTGGGTGGTGGATGTGTCGTTGGCGGGGGTGATGAAGTATTTGCGCTCGCTGGGGCAGTATGAGGGGAGGACGGGGTTCGAGGAGGGGCGGGATTATATGTGTCCGGCGGATGTGCCAGAAGATTACCTGGAGACGAGGCAGACGGGGTTTGGGGAGATGACCTTTGTGAAGCATTCTGCGTCGGTGGAGGGGGTTGAGGTGGGGTGGGATGTTATGCCTAAGCCTTTGGGATCGGATGAGAAGAGGTGGTTGTAATCGTGTACCACTGCTAGTGGCTACTACTCCGCTCTACGTCTATAGAGAAGCTATCCATGATACTCATGTTGCTTGGTTCATGGGTCTATAACAGATCTACACGATTGACAGACAGTCAATGAAGATAGATTGAGCGAGCAACAAATTTAAATAACATGCACGTTGGTATATACGAATACAAAGCGGGAACAAAGCCGAGACGATCAAATGACAAGAAGATTCAGCGGTCTGACACCGAGATATGGACATGAGGAGATCAGAAAATGAGTAGGTAAAAAGACATCTGCTACCAAACGACGCCCAACCCCGAGTCCCATGATACCACCGAGCAGTCTGACCAGCAAGCAGCACGGGGTAAACAGTAGGTCTCTGAAACACCGACTATAAAAGAGCATTAAGGTGGGGACATGGGGACATCCCTTGCTTAGGGAACCAAAGACGAGACAGTTGCAACGCAGGGCTAATTGACCGGCGGCTCGCTAACTGACCGGCTGGTATCCCTTGTGTTTCCACTCGCTCTGCTTCCAATCGTTCTGGAAAGTGCTCATCTCGGTGCGTTCATTGGCCCACTTGGCATCCTCGAGTGCGTGTTCGAGACGGCCCTTCTTGCGCTGCGCGATGAAGAAGAAGATGAACCCGCCGAGCATGGCGGCCCCAACGCATCCAGCTCCGATGTATACACCGGCCTTGGCTCCCGTCGGGAGTTCGGTCCACTTCTCGGACAAGGATTTTGGTGGGTTTTGGATGGCATTGGCGATGGTGGAGTTGCCCCTGGTTATCTATTAGTAAGTATTTGTCAAGAGCAGCGGCAAAACTTACGTGATGACATCGATGCTCTGCCAGGATCCAGAGTGATCGGTGTAGCTGTACTCCTTGCCGGTGTGGAAATCATGCACCCGGACGCTCTGGAGGACCATGGTAAAAGGGGCTTTCGAGTAGTCCACCAGACCACCGGCCCATTCGATCGTGCCCTTCGCATTCCCCTCAATACCGGCAGGCCAGATGCCATAGCGAAGGTTGCAAGGAGTCTGCGGGTAATACTGGCCGGCCCCCTGGGAGTCTTCGTACGTCAAGGTCCGGACGAGATTGCCGTCAATCCACCACTCCAGCTTCTCTTTGGTCCAGTGAGTGGTGTAGTTGTGGAATTCGGTGTCGGCATTGGGGACATAGTGGTACCCGCCACGATTGAAGGTCTCATTGTTACCCTTGCCGAAATAGTTGGACTGGACCTGGCTGGTGTTGTAACCCACCCATTCCCAGTCTATCTCATCCAGGTCGTTCGACTGCAGCACGATACTGCTGATAATACCGGCGCCCTTGGCCATCTTGACGTGGGACTCGACAATACCAAAGAAGATGTAAAAGTTTGATTGCATCGTGGGCGATTGGTTCTCTCCTGTGATGGTAAATTGGGTTCCTTCGTCGGTGTGCGACAGGGCTCCATTGGTGATGTTCCAGATGGTATCGTCGAGAGTCTTGTTGAAAGTGAATGTAGTGTTCATACCCAGGGCTTGATCGGGCGGACAGGTCGTCTTCAGAGGGTTGCACGATGTCCATGTCTGGGCGGTCACCGAACAGATGCTGGCCACGAAGAGGGCCACGAGGTAAAGGAACGACATGATGAGGTGGTTGGAGAGGATCTCTCTCTCTATGGAGTAGATCGGTCGGTGATGATCAAAAGTATGTAGATCTCTATGCAAAGTGAAAGGCAGCCAAAACAGGCCCAAATGTATATGCCTCAGCTGAAGCTCGACGAGACTTGGGGGGATTTATGTGGATGTCCGAGGACAGTAAAGAGCGACAGAATCCGGATGAAGGAATGGACGTGCGATCGAGTCGCACGAGGAGTCTTCAGCCCACCCGCAAGTAGTAGAAGAACACTATACGGGGTAGAGCAAAAAGGAAGAGAACGACAGGATCCGGAGGGGAATCTGAGACGAACAGAGGAGAGAAAAGACCGGAGACGGGCATGACCAGAAGACTAGTCAGTTAGTATATTAAAAACGGATGGGACTAATTTTATTAGCATCAGCCACTTTTCTCCTGCCGCAAAGTCCGGCAAATTGGCGAGTCTCATCTGCACTATCATTTCTGCAGACTCAAGACTGCAGCCAGCACTGTAGCTATCTAGTCTAGTGTGGTGCTATGAAAAATAGTACTTAAGCTGGTTTCAGGGGTAAAACATGACTCCAATTGACCAACAGCTGCTCTTGGACAGTGGGGCCGAACGAAGATCTAGTCCGTTTTGAGGCAAGTTACCCTGCGACGCTAGCCTAGTTCGGTAAGTAGCTTTCTTTGTTGTCCGCAGATGGTTCCTGAGCCTTGCCGAATGCGGCATGATCTAATACGCATTGGGGGTTTCTCTCATCTCCTGAGTGATGATTGGCTGATATGCTACTCCTGGAGATAGAGCAGGCTAAACCCTGCCAAGCAGGTGAAAAGTATCAGGAGGAGTGTTTGTTATTAATATTCACCAGGGTAAGGACCTAACTGTATGGTGTTTGTGGTGTACGAGTAGCACTTTAATAATTCTTTCAAAAACACTGGTAATTGCCCAGAATATTAATGATGATGCCTAGAGATTTCTGTCTAGGATAAATTGATTGATCTCATAGTCTGTGGACTGTCCCCATTCCTGGTGATGCGAGTTGAGTCTGTGCCTGGCTCCACGCTCGAGTCATTTTCCTAGAATCCTACCCAAGTTAGATACTTTTTATATGTAGACTGTGTAATGTGACGATGGTGGCTATCACAAATTCAAGGGGTATATTTAGAAGGGATCCATTCTGTCAATAGTTCAGGAGATGTTCAGCATAGATCTCATGTTCCATATGCAATAGGAGTTCTCTTGTTAATAGCCACGGTCCACATAAAGCCTTGACATGAATGCCGTAAAGAACCATGGGCCAATAAATATCAAACAAAGGTCCTGAATATATATTGCATTTTACACAGTATGACAGAGAGTCCAGCCTAGACACTTGTACTACAACACATCGAGTTCATTAATATCAACCCCCCAACTCCAGTCCCAGTATTCCGTATCCATATCAAATCCATATCCGTCTTCTCATCATCTCGTGACAAGATCATGCCTCATTATCATTAGACATACAATCATACCAGATCGCCGCAAACAGATGCCCAATCACCTGTTATACTCCTAATTCAGATATACCTTGGCCGGCCGCCGAACGTCCTCCCGATATCTCCGCGAACGGCTCGGCTTATCGACATATTCCACATATGACGGACTACTCCGGCTTCGACGATGCGTCGAGCGCACCTCCGTCCCTCCACCCCCGCTATATCCATAATCGGGTTCCCCACCTCCCCAAGCTCCAGGCAGTGAACAAACCCGGAAGAGCCAGATAAGCAGAAGGGTGCCGACGATGGAACCGATGACAATACCTGCAATGCCACCGCCTGAGATGCTATTGGGACAATTGCAGCTGTCGGATGAGGAGGTGGATTGCCGGGCTTGGAGGATGTTGGACAGAACAGGTGCCTATGTGAGGGTCAGCGAGGCTGTATCCATGGTTCCGTAACTCGGGCCGTAGCGGAGTGATCCAGAGATTGGGGAGGAGGCAAACAACTCACCATGTTGGGAAATGTTGATATTTGATATCAAATATCAAATATGGTGGCGAGAATGATCCACTCGAAGATTTTCCTCTATAAGCGTTGGGACGGCGCCGTATAGTCTAGATGCCGAGGCCGAGGATCTTGAATCGAGTGAGCTGAGATTGGCTCCCAACTCAAAGAAACGAGAGACAGACACCTCAAGGAGTGGAGGAGTCGAATGAACCGCGGAATGAGACGAATATAAGATGGGATGGGATGGATGACACTCCATCGTTCAAATATCCGACTGTCCCGCGCTGACGTCAATCGCACGTCTTCCTGGATAAGCGGGAAAAAGAAGCGATCACCATCTTCCATGTACCTTTTAGCCCGCACCGGATCTTGAAACTGGGAAATCCTCCGGCTACGGCTACCAATGAGCGTGTGTATTCGCCGATTTGGCTTGGAATTGGCGCAGAAGACTGGCTCTCTGTCTTTCCGTCTCTCACATGGAGGGGCTCTCGGCTGTCCTGTCGATTCTGCTATCACTCGCAGTCGGAGGGAAAATATCGTCAAATGGTCTGTTGTGTCTGTTGTGCAGTGCATTAAACTACTGCTAGAGCCTTCCGCCTTGATCGCGTACCTGCTTTGATCTTTGAATTCCCTCTCTCCAATGCCGAGACTGGACTTTCGATGCATGTGATGACTCTACTCTCCTCGAAGGATCGGACACTAAATTCATCCACAGCGCCAGTGACGCAATCCATCACACAATACGATCTAGCGACAGACTTAACAGGGCTGTCTTTGCTTTCATTGTCTAATCAAGCAGATAACCCCTCTGCTGCGGTGTATTCCCTTCTGCGATTGAGATCCACGATTATGATTGGACAATTGTGACCACATCTAGAAGCGAACATACGAAGCCCTGCGAGAGAAGGCTTCGCTGACACTGAACCCCCATTGATCCTAACCATCTGCTTCGTTAAAAGAATGGCAGCAGAGCAGATTTAAGACTAAAGAAGCTGTTACATCAAACACTTATGAGTGGTGGTCTAATGACAGGTAAAGAAGGTGGACCGTCCTGGCTCTATCAAAGGTCAGGCGAGGTCATGTCAGCCAGCCCTAAGGAGCAGCTCGTACACGCAATTGCACGGCAGCTTACAACTGGACATGTCCCGGCGACGGTGGCACACTACCCGTCTCCCAGTCCTTCATCTCAGCCCCTAGTTCAAACTCAATGATCCCGCCCTGTACCATGAGATCGTCGTGCTCGAACCAGTTCTTTGTCCACTCTTTCCCATTGATCTTGACGCTTTGCACATAATAGCCCTGGTTTAATCCCGTCGCTTTAATCCTCAGCGTCTGGTTCCCGTTGACTGTCATGTTCAGGTCAGGGAACCAGGGCGACGAGATCAGGTAGACCGGTTGGGTGACCACTGGGTAGATGCCAAGCATCTGCCACACAAGCCAGGAGTTCATGGCGCCTGCATCACTGTTTCCGGGCACTCCGTAGGCAGCGTCCTTGAAGCTGCAAGCAATAAGGTTAGCTGCTGCCGAGTGGATTGAAATAATCCCGATCCGCTTACTATTGCAGTCCCAGGCTACGGGACATTTGGACGCTCTTCGCTTGTTTGTTGATATAGTTGTAGAGATACGGTGTTGCAAAATCGGGCTCATTCCTGCCTGATGTCAGCAGTTTTCTATGGTTGATCAACAATAGCACATACCCGATATTCATCAGAGTCGTTATGCCCGCGCCGTTTGCACCAAGATTCTGAACTGACAGATTGGGTTTGAACTACACAACATCAGCACACCCCTCAAGCAATCTATTGAAACCGTGCCTACCATAGTGTCTAGCCGGGCTTCAAAAGTGTCTGGTCCGCCCATGAAGTCGATCAAAGTCTCCATGTCATGCGGAATCACGAAGGAGTACTCTGAGCCATGATCAGTACGGACCTCGGGACAGGATACTGCAGTTGCACTTACCCCATGGTACACCTTCATAACTATACGAATGCCACTCGCACTCGTAGCAATACATTGGGTCATATCCGCTATTGTTGAATGTGCCGTTCGAAAACTTCGGGACTAAAAATCCAGTGAAGTTCAAGCTCTCCACCTCTGGATTCCAAAGCTGTTGCCATCCCGCCGACCTATTCAGATACTTTTCCCGATCACCGGGCATCTCCCCGCTGGCCACCTGGCTCAAGGCAAAGTCATTCAAACTGTACTCGACAGTCCGCGAGATGCAGCGTGTGTTCCGATCCTGAGAGACATAGCCCAGCTCAAGCCAGTCTCCCAAAGCCCCTCGGCCCTCCTTGGTGCTCGCAGATAGATCCTTAGGATCAAAGGTATTGTACGGAATAACTTCAGCGTCCGTCTTCATCGCTGCGTACCCGTCTGTCCAGTTAATTGCGCCACGCAATCCTTTGACGTACGCATCGGCAAGGACATTGTCAGCGTTAGAGCCGCCTTGTACCAGTCCGTTATAGTTGCCTGAGCGCCCGTCGGGTAGGAAGCCTTGATGTCTGTACTCATGGTTAACTCAGAAACACAGTCTCTTCAAGGCGGTCTTACCTCCATATGTCAATGAGACCTCGGATCATGGATTCATAATAGGTAGGCTGGAAGATATGATAGAAGCTCACAGTGCAGCGGAAGATGTCCCCTGGAACAAGTCAGTACATAATCATCAGGGAGCGGAGCTTCCATGGGTACTGACACATCGTATAAAAGTCATCCCATAACGGCTCCTCCGACTGCCAGAGCGGATTCTCCCCAGTCCGGTCAGAGGGCATCAGATGCATAAAATACAGGGAGCTGTAGAGCAGCCGCACGTGGGTCATGTTCGCAGTATTGTCGAGTGGCACCTGGATCTTGCCGAGGACCTCCTTATTCCATTGCTCAACGGAGTCTTTGACGGTGTCACTGAGTCTCCACGAGGGGATCTCGGACCTGATATACGACCGAGCCCTTTCGGACGATATCAGGGAGATACCAATTCGTGAGGTGATCTCCGGTTTTGCCTTCTCGTCCCAGCTAAAAAGAGCGCCAACACGCTCATTCATGGGCCCCGATGTTGCCTTATCCGATACGTTACCGTATATTGGCTCTCCTATATCACCAACGAAAGTCTGATATCGTGCTATCGGCTCTGTATTTACTCCAGTGAAGGTCCGAGCCATTGTAGGCTTTTCGGAGAATTCTCCGTAAAAATAGACCGTGAAGGGAGCTCCATTGTTCCATCCGCCCATGTACGTCCCATATCCGCTGTAAGCCCTACCGTGGTCTTCGACTTTGATCTCTCCGCCAACATAGTACTGGCCATTCGTGGCTCCAGGCTTAGCGGGCAGATAATGAGAGACATCCACAAGCACATGCTTCTCGCCTCGAGGAAACGAGTAGTGAACAATACCGGCGTGACTGGACGCAGAAAGCTCTATCTGAACGCCGTTCTGCAGCTGGGTCTTGTAATAGCCTACACTGGCCGTATCCTGACCGAGTCGGGGCTGACTGTACGTGAGATTATCCAGAATATTAACTGGCGGCGACACACTGGTCAGAGGCATCTGCGGAATGAGCCCATATTTCGGAGAACCTCCTGTCCCGCTTTCATGCATCATAGCTACACATGTCAGTAAAGAATGACCACCGGATTTTCAAGCGAATCACATACTGATCGCTGTCACATTGCCATCAGGCGTCCATCCACCGTTCAGCACCGCAATGCTCCAGTTTGCGGCCGTCGTGTCTATTCCCATTTTGACCATTCCAAAGGGTCGCGCACCTCCCACGAAGATGTCGCCTCCTCCGTAGCCTTTGCCCGGAAACGGGCCTTCTGACCCCATCAGAGCATTTACATACTGGGTGTAATCGACAGAAGACGACGCAGAAGCCGTCGCTGCCAAAGCCAAAAGACAGTGGAACGGTTGACTGAGAAGAAGTCGCATGATTTGAGAAAATTTCCAATTGCACTATGTCGTAGACCTATTCTATGAGAATTCCCTTGCCAACGACACAAGATCCATTCTACCAACGTTCAGAAAAGTCAAAGGAGAGAGCTTCCATATATAGCCCTGGGCGCCGCATATCCTTCGGTGAAACAGGAATGTGAATCGAACGCATATCATTCTGAACCAGGAGTCCCAGAGGGGGGTGACCGAGAATAACGCCGCATCAATTGGGAACCAAGCATCTGTCTTTCATCATCAACCTGCGGGGTAAGGCATGATCAACCAAACCATATCCCAAAATCGACAATATGAGGCTGAAGTTGGTTGTTCTCCCGAATATACTCCGGTAGACGGGGTAGAGTATACCGGGCGGAAAAACTATACGTTTCTGGACAGTTCCTCCGACCGACCGCCGCACAGCAGAAACAGACATCCCAAAAAACCCACCAAAAAAAGAACATCCCGCTATAGCGATCACGATAAACCCGCCTTCATTGCCGCCGTCTTGTGCCAGCTGACCCTCCTCATCTCCTCCTCCCCATATCTACACACGACGACTCAACAAAATGGGTGTCACTTTTGACAAGTGTGATACGCGGCCGGCGCATATCGACGCCATCCTCAACGGCCTGGACAGATACAACCCCGAGACCACCACAGTATTCCAAGACTATGTTGCCCAGCAATGCGAAGAGCGCACATTCGACTGCTACGCCAACCTGGCTCTGCTGAAGCTGTGAGTTCCATCTTCTTGTTGTTACCAAACACCGCGCTTGCCCTGGATTCCTCATCGCGGGGGGGTGTTCAGATCGCATGGGACGAATGATGAACAACCTTGTTTTTCTTCATAATCACGTTTCCTATTACCTGACATCCCCCTGGGATGAATGTCGAGAAAAAGCAACATGTTCTGAAGAGACAAGTCCCATCAGCTAGCTTTATTGCCCTGACTTAGTCCATATACTTCCGATACTGACAAGATGTCAACAGCTACCAATTCAACCCTCACCTCCTCCAGCCCGAAACCGTCACCAACATCCTCGCCAAGGCTCTCACCGTCTTCCCCTCGCCCGCCTTCTCCCTCTGCCTTGCCCTCCTCCCCGCCCACACCCAGCCCTTCCCCACCGCCGACACCGACGCCTCCCAGACCTCCGACTTCGTTGAATCCATCCAGAAGCTTGCCCGCCTGTCCACCCTCCTCGAGTCCGCCCAGTACGCCCAGTTCTGGTCCACCCTGAACTCCGATGACCTGTACGCGGACCTGGTCGCCGACGTCGCCGGCTTCGAGGAGCTCGTGCGCATCCGTATCGCCATCGAGGTCGGCAAGGCCTTCCGGGAGATCAACGCCGAGGTGCTGGAGCAGTGGCTCGACCTGCGCAGCCGCGAGGCCCTCGAGAAGTTCGTCACCGAGGTCTGCAGCTGGGAGGTGGACAAGTCTGGTCCCAACGGCACTGTTGTCAAGGTGCCCACGAACAAGGAGAACGAGGCGCGCAGCGAGGTCAAGAGCGAGCGCGTGGGTGTGGATATGTTCGGCCGTGTGATCAGACGGGGTTTTGAGCAGGCCGCGTGAGATGGGATATGACGTCTTCAAAATGGGGATTTTTCTTAATTCTCTTCCTTGCTCTCTTTTTCTCATCCTATTCTAGAGATCTGGTTGTTGCATGGATCTCTTCTACTTGCGCTAAGACAACCCAATGATGATGAAGGTAGAACCAGCATGGGAGGTTCCGGAATGTCTTGGGACCCGGCGCATTTGGCGTTCTGAGATTCGGACTCTGTGTGTAAAAAGAAACAAAGTATCTTGATTCATAGATCCATAACCAGCTGGAAATAGCCTTTTCTAAACAAAAAGGAAAGAAAAAAATTCTATATATAAATGATCTAGGCCTTGACCAGAAGACTTTTACCGGACATCTCCTCGGGCTGTTCGATACCCATGGCGGCGAGGACGGTGGGTGCAACGTCTCCGAGGACGCCCTCCTCCTTCTTGAGGCTCCAGCCCTCGGGGGCGTTGGCAAGGACGAAGGGAACCTTGTTGGTTGTGTGGGAGGTCTTGGGAGTGCCCTTCTCGTTGAGCATCTCCTCCGCGTTACTGGGAAACGGATGTACGTTAGCCTGGAAAAGAAAGTCAAAAGGTGGAAAAACGACCGCAACCTACCCGTGATCGGCGGTGATGAACAGAACGTATCCGTGCTTCTTGCAAGCCTCGTAGATTTCACCAATGGCCTTGTCGGTGGCGGCGACACCCTTGATGGCGGCCTCGTACACACCGGTGTGACCGACCATGTCGGGAGGAGCGAAGTTGTTCATGATGAACTCGAATTTACCCTCGGCGATGCGCTCGGCCATCTTCTTGCCGACGGCTTCGGCGCTCATCTCGGGCTCATGGTCATAGGTAGGAACCTTGGGCGACGGGATCATATCGCGCACCTCGCCAGGGAACTGCTTCTCGATACCTCCGTTGAAGAAGAAAGTGACGTGCGCGTACTTTTCGGTCTCAGCGACATGGCACTGCTGGATGTCCTTCTTGCTGAGCCACTCGGCCAGCACGTTGCCCATGTGCTGAGGGGGGAAGGCAACGGGGAAGGTGTAGTCGGTCTTGTACTGGGTCATGGTGGTGATGTGGATGTTCTTGGGATAAGGGAAGTCGGGCTTGGGAGAGCGGTCATAGTCGCCCAGCAACTGGGTGATCTCACGGACACGGTCCGAACGGTAGTTGAAGAAGAAGAGGGTATCGTCGTCTGCAAGGCACGGTTAGTTTCCGAACGAGCTGGTCTCCAATTCCCATAGAAACATACCCTGCACGCGCCTTTCCTTGCCGCCAACGATGATGGGCTTGAGGAACTCATCGTTCTCACCCTTCTCATAGCGCTCCTTGATAGTCTTGACAGGATCAGAGCTCTCTTCGCCCTCACCGCAGACAATACCCTTCATAGCCACTTCGACTCTGTCCCAACGCTTGTCGCGGTCCATAGCGTAGTAGCGGCCAACCACCGTGGCGATCTCACCGATGCCGACCTCCTTGGTGTGATCGAGCAAGTCCTGCATGTACTTGGTAGCGCTCTTGGGGTCGGTATCACGGCCGTCACCGAAAAAGTGAATGAAGACCTGAGGGATCTCCATCTCCTTGGCGACCTTCAACAGACCAACCAGGTGAGTGATGTTCGAGTGAACACCGCCATCAGAGACCAGACCCAGCAGGTGCAGACGACCATTGCCCTCCTTGGCGCGAGTAAAGGACTTGACAATGTTGTCGACCTTCTTCAATTCACCCTTCTTGAGGGTCTGATCAATGCGAACGCTGTCCTGCCAGACGACACGGCCAGCACCGATGTTCAGATGGCCAACCTCACTGTTGCCCATCAAACCTTCTGGCAGACCGACGGCCAGCGACGAGGCATCCAGCTCGGTATATCCTTGAGCCGTCTTTGAGTTCTCTTCGGCAAAGCCGGACATGTAGGGTGTCTCCGCGGCAGCGATCGCATCTCCGTCCTTGGGAGAGTCGGGGCCTGGGATACCCCAGCCGTCGATGACGACTATTCAACATTAGCGACCGACGAAGTAGCACACTATCGTAGAGAGCTTACTCAGAACGACTTTTTGGTCAACCTTGGTCATTGTGAACCTAGTCGGAGAGTTAGTTAATTGACTGAATTTAAACGACCAATTTTGATGGGATGGAAATGAGTGAGGATAATTCGATGTAACTCACAGAAATGAAGCAATAATTTGACGTTAGGAGAATTGACTGGATGGAAGAAAGAGGGAAAAAGAGAGGGACAAAAGAATTGGCTGGCCGGTGAAAAACAATTGCTGTCGCTATCAGGATGATAATTACTACTATGGAGGGGGAGGGGCTGCGCTTCTTCCCGGTGACGCTTTTGGACTTTTCCTTCTCTTTCTCCGACGTCACGCTTCTCCCTTAGTTGACCTTCTTTCCCCGTGCGTTCTCGTCGGCCTTGGACTCGTTCCGACTCTTCCCTATAATTCCATTAATAATATTACCCATTCGGCACAGGGATTATCATATTGATAACCGAAACGTTTCCAAGTTGTATACCAGATTCCTTAGCCTGGATCTTGCGCAATGGCGTCCAGGTCACCGACCGCGGCCACTCCGCTGCGGAAACCGTCATCTGCGCCCGAGACGCCTATGGTAGGGGAGCCCATGAACACAGCACCACAACCAGTTCCTTTCCCTCCGCCGCAGACATTCGACATAATTCCTCCGTTGCATGGCCTTCTTCTGCGTCTTCTTTCGGCACAAACAGCTGGTGAGGGCAGTTCAAGAACAGCTGGTGAAGCAGGCGCAGAAGCGCCATCAGGGTCGTCGGGTCCGGGCCAAGGTGCTCAGCAACAGACTTCGGCAACGGGGAGTGGACTTGCGCCATTGACTGCGAAAAATTTGCCGACAGAGGCAAGCTCGATCAAGATTCGCATACAAAAGGCACACGCGGTTGTTGAAAGCCTACCTGACATCGGTCGCTCGGTCGCTGAGCAGGAGAAGGAGATTGAGGAGCTCGAGAATCGTATCGCCAGGTTGAACGCGGTCATTTCTGATTTTGGGAAAAGGGCAGACACAGGAGCTTGATGGCTGGTTCAACAGCATGAAGCGAAACGGGTCTTGCAATAAACTTGTCGCCTTGCAAGGAGCGATTCCCATTGGGCTTGATCTGCCGCGGGCAGACTTCGAAGTACAATTGGCTGTTGGTCTCGTTATGCCCGCTCGACAGATAGTACATGGAGACTTGACTTCGGTCAGAAGTCCACTGAGACAATATACAAGCTCTCCACGGTGTCGTCCCATGAACTGCTGGGTCAACCTTGGCTCAAAGCCGTTGCTACAGATATGTTTCTTCGGCACTTTTTGATCCCTCTCATGGCTGGCTCTGAGGGTAGCACCTCACTTCACGACGGAAAATATTAATAAACCACCAAGACAAAAGTCTTGCATTGGTCCTTGACAATTGATCGCTCTAGGACTATGGATTTGGCCCTCCTCGTGGGGCTCAATACAAACTCGGCTACCACGGTCCCCGTTTCACACCCTGCAGGCAAAACAGCGGGTGCATGCTCCCTAGCCCGCAGATACATGCCTGATCATCACTAGCTTGGCACAGCATAGATAGCTACTATATCGCCCAAACTTGGTGACACTGCTGACCAGGGAGCTGTTACTCCTAAGGACAGACCGCGGCTGGATATCTTGAGTCGTCAGCAAATCCGGACGGTTGGTTGAGGTGTCGCGACCTAGAGGTCCACAGGGCAATCTTCGCAATGACCCTGTCTACTTGGAGCACTGAAATGGATCCTGCTGCATATATTGGGCGGCCGTCAATTGATGGTGCCTCTTGGATGAGGGCCACCCATTACCTTGCAAACTTCGGAGAGTCTTGGGTGCCCGTCCTATCAATGTGCACAACACAGAATCTTACGGATCAGATCGCCAGGGAACCACGGGTGGAATCTCAAAACTTTGTCTGAGTCGCCGGACGTTTTTGAGTTCTTGGAAGTCATGGTCGGGCTACTAGGTAGTATTGACGCAATTGATATTGATTTATTTGATTCAAGCTTATGTTCCAAACCCTAGAGGCAAATGTTTTTTGGATAGGGACCCTGCATTGAATCTGTAAGGATAGTTTGACAAGTGGCAAAGCGTCCAGTTCATTGACATATTGAAATTATCTAAGCCTGGGGTGCCGTTTCTTGTCGACCTTGAAATACGAGAGTAGAGAGATACTAGTCTAATCACAATTAGTCAAAAATAGAGCAAGTTTGATGGCTCCCAATCTAAAGAACAAATTTTCTCCGGTTTTTGCTAAGAAAGCGCCGGTGAGGACCCCGGTTGAACTTCATCAACCTCCGATGTCGTTCGGGCCCCGAACGTTGACAGCAGCACCAGAACTGCACTCATTGGCTTCCTGAGGCACCCATCCCGCCCACCGACTCCTCCCCCCACCATCACCGGATTTTCCTGTGCTCTTTTCTTCGCCTTCGTTCCCCCAACCTTTTTTCTCCTCTCTTCCCGTTTCTCTTCATCCCTATCATCTCACTTTACCCTTTTGTCCATCGTTTTCTTTCATTTGGACAATACCACCACTCACAATGGCCACCTACGCTTTGTCGCAGGCTCACCGCGAGGTGAATCATCCCACCTTGAGATTTGTCTTACGAGCTCACAAGACTGACTCATACGTTGTAGCAAATGGAGAAGTCTCTGGTCGACTCCGACCCTGAGATTGCTCAGATCATGGTATGCTCTACTGCATTTGTCCCTCCTTCGAATTGAGGTTGAGGATGAATAATACCGGGGCTGTTTCGACTAATCCAGGCTTCTCCAACAGGAAAAAGAGATCAAGCGTCAGCGCGAGTCCATCCTCCTAATTGCCTCTGAGAACGTCACTTCCCGTGCCGTTTTCGATGCTCTCGGCTCTCCCATGAGCAACAAGTACTCCGAGGGTTACCCCGGTGCTCGTTACTACGGTGGTAACCAGCACATTGATGCCATTGAGCTCACCTGCCAGGCTCGTGCCCTGAAGGCTTTCAACCTCGACCCCGAGAAGTGGGGTGTCAACGTTCAGTGCCTCAGTGGTAGCCCTGCCAACCTGGAGGTCTACCAGGCTCTCATGCGCCCCCATGACCGTCTCATGGGTCTGGATCTTCCCCACGGAGGTCACCTGAGTCACGGTTACCAGACTCCTGCCAGAAAGTAAGTCTCCATCGTTACCTTCTGTCGTCGAACAGTGTGTTAACTTGCCCAGGATTTCCGCTGTTTCTACCTACTTTGAGACCTTCCCCTACCGGGTCAACACTGAGACCGGCATCATTGACTACGATACCCTCGAGGCCAACGCTGAGCTCTACCGTCCCAAGTGCTTGGTTGCTGGTACTTCTGCCTACTGCCGTCTCATTGACTACGCCCGTATGCGCAAGATTGCCGACAAGGTTGGCGCCTACCTGATTGTCGACATGGCTCACATCTCCGGTCTGATTGCTGCCGGTGTCATTCCTTCTCCCTTCGAGTACGCCGATGTGGTTACCACCACCACCCACAAGTCTCTCCGTGGTCCCCGTGGTGCCATGATCTTCTTCCGCAAGGGCGTGCGCAGCACTGACCCCAAGACCGGCAAGGACATCATGTATGATCTTGAGGGTCCTATCAACTTCTCCGTCTTCCCTGGTCACCAGGGTGGTCCCCACAACCACACCATCACTGCTCTGGCTGTCGCCCTCAAGCAGGCCGCCACTCCTGAGTTCCGCCAGTACCAGGAGCAGGTTATCAAGAACGCCAAGGCTCTTGAGGTTGAGTTCAAGGCTCTCGGCCACAAGCTCGTCTCTGACGGTACCGACAGCCACATGGTCCTGCTGGACCTCCGCCCCAAGGGTCTTGATGGTGCTCGTGTCGAGGCTGTCCTCGAGCAGATCAACATTGCCTGCAACAAGAACTCCATCCCTGGTGACAAGTCTGCCCTGACCCCATGCGGTATCCGTATCGGTGCCCCCGCTATGACCAGCCGTGGTATGGGCGAGGAGGACTTCAAGCGCGTCGCTCGCTACATCGACCAGGTCATCAACCTTTGCAAGAGCATCCAGGCTGACCTGCCCAAGGAGGCCAACAAGCTCAAGGACTTCAAGGCTAAGGTTGCCTCCGACTCTGTCCCCGAGATCCTCGCTCTCCGCAAGGAGGTCGCCGAGTGGGCCAGCACCTTCCCCCTGCCTGTTTAAACATCAGGGCAGAACAAATAATCTCACATGATACCAAAATATGCTTTTCTGGTTTTCTTCAGGCTTTTGACGAGTTCAACATCATTGCGTATAAAATTGGGTCGCCGGGAGTACGTTCAGGGGTTTTTACAGGTCTGCTTTTTCAACCTTACGCGGGTCATGGGATACGGTATACATGAGCATGAACAAATATTCAACATTTCTTCAACAGGACGAAAGGTTCACTGTCTGGCCACAAATTAGGCTTTAGCTACCATCAATCATCTTGACCAAGGTAGTCTATGAATGGACTAAAAAGATTAATGATTTCAAGATATTCCCTTTCGCAACCATTCAACTGTAGTTCCAACTGTCCTCATCTTATCCACTTCGAATGCTGCCGAGCTTCTCTCAGCTTGTCATCTTCAGCGTCCGTTTCCAGCACGGGCTTAGTGAATTAGAATCTACATGATCATGTTTCAGGAATATGATTAGGGGAAGGATTGTTGTCTTGCAACATGAGCCTCATTTCCACCATCGTGGGCAGGCATTTATATACTTCCTGTAGCTGCAGTGAGACAAACTAAAGGAATATATCTTCAAATCTCTCAGAGCTCAGTCTTTCCCTGGCGAGTCGTTTCCTGGGCACTGCTGCCCTTTTGATCCTCCCATGACTGCGAGATCAACGAAGCAATATTCTTACCCATCAGGGCACTGGTCTCCATGGTCGAGATGAAGCTCTCAATGCCGCCCGTGTACCAGAGATTCGGCGCAAGCATGGTGTCCTCGAAGGTAACACGCGGGTAGAGGAACGGGTACGGATTCCAGATTTTCTCATGGTGCCAACTTACATCATCCTGTGGAAGGTCTCCAATTGTCGAATTGGTGGAGAGTCCTTTGTGCCCGAGACCGAGGATAGTGCCCACGAACGACGCGGTGAGACGCTCGGGCGAGAACACCTTGTACACGTACTGTTTCTCGTGGGTACCGTCGCTACGCCGGACTTGCACAGTGCGGAGGGTACTGATGCTCCAGAAGTCGGCTGGGCCGACGCCTGCCTTGTTGGAGCCCAGGTCCACCCCGCGGGGAAGCGTCGTGAGAATGGTTTCGGGAGCGCGACTGTCTGAGGGGAGATTGAAGAACTGCGGAGAAAGGAGATGTGGTGAGGAGAAGAGGGTCACATGGAGCTTGACGTAGGGGATTTCATCGGGGACGTGCTCGAGGGGTGGTTCGATAGCGATGTCTGAGTATTGTAGTGGACCCGCGATAACCACCTCGTCGAACACGGAGCTTTCTTCGACTTCGGTAGCCTTGAACCCGACGGTCAATGTGCCGTCGGCATTCCGTTCAATGGATGTTACACTGTGATTGACTCTGACATCGGCCTCTGAGGACGTCAGCATGCCATCGAAAATCTGCCAATTGCCGCCCTCGATAGAAACCGCTCCGTCCGTAGCCATGCAAACCATCGCCTCGAGACCGTGGATCAGAGGTAGATTCTGCCCGTAGTTGACCCGCGTGCTCGCTTGAATCACGTCCCGTGAAAAGTCCGCGGATATACCGCTATTCTGAAGCAGCACATCTCCCGGGACTGACGTGGTATTTAGCAAGTCAACTGCGGCCGCAGCCGAAGTAAGCGATCTGAATGGGAAATAAGGCGAGTCATAAAGTCGGAGAAACTTGTTGACGGTGCTTTTCATTAAGCTCTGAGTGCGGATCGGTGACCATCCATAGCGCCATAACAGTTTAGCAATATTCCACCAGCTGTAGGTGTCCTGTAGCACCAGCACGAATTGCTCGCCATCCCAGACACCAATCGTATCGTCAGACTCTCTGGGGCGAGCGTGGTCGGCGCTGCGGACAGTAAGTCCCAATTCCTTGGAGGCGTTCACTAAGTTATAGTTGACCGACACGAAGATTGAGGCTCCCAGCTCTACTGGGTACTTCGGATCATCCAGCGCGTTGACGGTTGTTGAACGGCCGCCGATATATGAATTCCGCTCATAGACCGTGATGTCAACTGGAACCTGAAGAGAATCTGCAAACTTGCGCAAAGAGTACGCAGCCGATGACCCTGCAGCCCCGGCTCCTGAATCGATGTTAGTCTTCTATTGGTAATATCCAGATATCGAGCTGCTCACCGATTATTGCAACCCGTTTTGGGCTGTCGCGAGGTGTACCTAGGGGTTGTTGTTCTGCATTGATGAGCGAGGCAAAACAAAGGACTATTGCAAGTGAGACAGTAAAAAAGCGTAGCAATGCATGTTGGATAGACTGCGATGAGGAATCCATAAGTGCATTAGATGTCTTCCAATGTATAGTTGATGCTTGAGAGCACTACCTAGGATCAACCAAACTACTAGTACGTCACTGATGGAGTTCCGGCCAAAACAACCTCGATTCACTGTCTCAATCGGAACCACAACTTTCCATCAATAGACGATAGTATGCGATATACAAAATTGAGTCTCCTTGTTTAAACAGATCAATATATCAGATGTTCCACAGGAAGTGGTGTCGTTGGGGATGATGAGGCCCCAAGACAGCACATGAGGACAAATCGTCCTAGTCCATATCCGGACTAGTTTAATACCAGGCTCGTATCGCTTATCGCGCCCGATCTTTTTTATCTTTTTTTCGGAGGTAAAGAACTTTTGGAGGGGTGATAGCGCTACACTTTGCTTGTTGTTCATATGCAATTTCTGGAAATAAAACTCAAGTCTAATCGTTTCCTTTGTTGATTACTAGATCTCACGACAATGGACCCGTACGACAGCGATTCCTCGGGTTTCGATGATGAGGGGGATTTCACTGAGACCGGAGTGCTTCTAGGATATCCTTCCGAAGAAGTCATAGATGATACTATCAGTCACCTTGGAGGCTGGCCGGTATGTGGACCGACTCGACCCTCAGGGGATGTATTCATACTGATCCCCATCCCTAGACATGGCTTGACGATTCTACCCCGCCCCCAGGTGATTTCGCCAACTGCAAGGTTTGCAACAGTCCGATGCTTCTCCTCCTTGAATTGCACGGTGACCTTCCCGATCATTTTCCTGATGATGAGAGACGGTTGTATATATTTGGATGCCCCAGAAAGGCATGCAACAAGAAGCCAGGCAGCATCAGGGCGTTGCGCGCAGTGAGGAAGCTCAAGGTCGAGCAGGCGCCACGGAAAACAGAAGAGAAGCCGAAGGAGGACAAACAACAGAAGGTCGAGGCTCCCAAGCAGGATCTCGGAGCGAGTCTATTCGGTACTACCTCCCTCACTGGCAGTGTCTCCGCGAACCCGAATCCCTTCTCCTCATCGAACACATCTTCAGCGATTGCCAGCAACCCATTTGCGGCTCCTACTGCAGCACCGACGCCAGCTAAGGAGGCCTCAACTACAACACCATCAACTAACACACTGTCCGAGACCTTCGCCGACAAGGTCAGAGTCTCCTCCCCACCCCCAGAAACTATGCCACCGGAAGCCGCTGGACCCGCTGCCCCTTGGCCTGAGAAGTCCGCCTTCCCAGCTCCGTATCCGCAGTTTTACCTGGATGCCGAATATGAGACCCTTTCTCGACCCTCCACACCAACAATACCTGCGAATGTCACCATAGATAACACCGAAGAGGAGGAAACAGGCAAAGGGTCTTCTTCAGATCTCAAGGATGCCTTTGAGTCTGAGTTGGACAAGGCCTTTATCCGATTCTCAACACGCTTAGCACACAACCCAGAGCAAGTTCTGCGCTATGAGTTCCGTGGATCTCCGCTCCTCTATTCTTACACAGACGCTGTGGGCAAGCGACTCCACGACCCGAAGCATGGCACCTCCGGTCCGCGGGTGACGACTGTCGCAAGTGGTGCGAGCCGGTTCCCACGCTGCGAGTACTGCGGTAGTGAACGTGTCTTTGAGCTACAACTTGTGCCGCACGCTATTACTGTCTTAGAAGAGGGCCGCGAGGGAGTCGGCTTAGGACTCAAGGATGATGCTGGTATGGAATGGGGCACCATCATTCTTGGTGTTTGCAGTAAGGACTGTGGGCCGAAACAGGTCGGAGTAGTCGGATGGCGTGAGGAATGGGTCGGCGTACAATGGGAGGAGTCGACGAAATAGATTCACAAGCGATGATTTTATAGCCACAGGTAGCGTTGGAGACCCATTGAAAAGCAAATATATCCCAATAGCGCTCAATGATCTGGTGTCGCAGACGACTCATGACTAGGAGTGATCCGTTGCGTATGTAAGTGCGGGCCATTCTGACTGTACGAGCTATTATTCGTCTTGACTCTATGGACAAATTCAATGCATAGTCTTCCAGCATCGGCTAACACCCGATACGACTTCAAGACTGCAGCTCAACACAAAGGGGGTATATAGAAAGTTTCGCCGTTAGAACCCTCCAGACAGGCTTCGCACATATTGGTTAGTGACGAATACGTCGAGAAATCGGCAAAACAACCCTCCTCTGACCCGACCCGGTAGTTGACCAGTCTCGCTTAATCTGGACTAAGCGAATCTGGACTATCCTCTTATGATGGCCAAAGGAGCCTAGAGCACGGCTTGTATCACACAGACGAGGTGGAGCTGCGCGAAAAGGCATTCCCAATAGCAGTGTGGCCTGGCATCGTTGACATTAGGATTAGACCTCCCAGGGAACCGGATTGAACCAGGATCTCAGAATTCTCAAGCGGAAGCGGCAGCTTGCTGCTGAAGCTGAGTTTGGAATTGAACAATCTGCCATGACAATAGACCGTCAGAACACGACTATGATAGCTTTCTGGGGGTATCTCTCACCGCGCGCTTCTTCTCGGCCTTTTCTTGAGCCTCCTTGATCTGTCCCTCAATTCTCTTGCTATTGCTGCCGTCAGCCATGATCTTCGATCCGTGCTGGAAGTATATGATAAGGGAAAACGCACATTTCCTTCTCAATAAACTCAAGTCGTCCGTTTACAGCCATGACGGCCTCGTTCTTGTCTTGCTTCAATAAGACGGGCCCCACGATCTTGTAGATTTTCGAGTCCTCATCCAATTTGTCGAATTCTCCCTGCACGCCCTTGTTCTCCTGCTGTTGCGACTCGAGTTTCTGGCGAGCATCGATGAAACCTTCGAGATCTGGATATGATATCGGCAGCGCGTTAGAGCTTGCGATGATGCCATCGAGTTGATTGAATCGTTTGGATGCTGGAAACCGGGATCACATACCAGTTTGTAGCTTCTGATACTCATCAGAGAGAGCCTGAAACTGCTTCTGCGGGTCTGCCATAGTGTCTTAAGTATCCTCAACTACTTCCAAAGTTGACTGTGGTTTTGGCAATGCTGTCTCTTGAGCGTGAGGGGCGTTGGCGGGGACACAAAATGCTGGTAATTACCGTAATGACAGAACGGTAAACAACGACCAAACCAGCTTACTTCCTCCAGGCGAGTGGCCGTCCGCTTTCTCTCATCGTCATACTGCTGTGAACAAGACAAGCACTTACTGTCCCTTCTGTCGCATTAACACGATTTGCTTATGCGTTGAAAAAAAAAGCTTTTGGTCCTCGGCCTCGCTCAATCGTTTCAGCTGTTTCGCCGGTTACCCCGTTCACCTGGCAATCAGATCAACCAGGCAACTGTCCCTTCGTTGCTCCCCCGCCTTTCACTCTCCGATCGGCTCCCCGACGACGAGGCCAGTGTTGGAGAAACAAGCAGTTTGAACTGCGTGTGATCATGACCAATAATACCGATTTCTTAGGTCGGGCGATCGATGCCGTGAAAAAGGCCATCGAGCTCGACAATGGGGGCGAGTACGAGAAGGCGTATCAGGGCTACTACTCCGCACTGGAGCTGTTCATGCTGGCCTTGAAGTGGGAGAAAAACCCCAAGTCCAAGGAGATGATTCGCGCAAAGACGGCCGAGTATATGGATCGAGCAGAGAAACTTAAGAACCACCTGGCTCAGAGTGAAGACAAGAAGAAACCGAGTGCTATTGGCGCCAACGGCAAGGTGGCGCAAGGAAGTGGGAAGGGCGGGTATGGCTTCGGAATTCCTGTCTTTGCAGCGATAGTGGTCGAATTATTTGAGTATCATACTAACATATATGTTTCATCAGGAAGGAGGACGACGATAATGAAGATGCCGATGCGAAGAAGCTACGGTCGGCCCTTGCTGGCGCTATCTTGTCGGACAAACCGAACGTGAAATGGGAGGATGTTGCAGGTCTTGAAAGCGCCAAGGAGGCTCTAAAGGAGGCTGTTATATTACCTATCAAGTTTCCGCACCTGTTCACTGGGAAACGGCAGCCTTGGAAGGGTATTCTGCTATACGGACCTCCCGGTACCGGAAAGTCATACCTGGCAAAAGCCGTTGCGACGGAAGCAAACAGCACGTTCTTCAGTGTCAGTAGCAGTGACTTGGTTTCTAAGTGGATGGGTGAGAGTGAAAGGTATAGATTATCCTGGAGCGACGAGCATCGCACTTCATCGGTACGGGTTTCACTAACACATACTTTGCAGACTTGTCAAGCAGCTCTTCAATATGGCGCGCGAAAACAAACCAGCGATCATCTTCATCGACGAGGTAGATGCGCTTTGTGGACCTCGTGGCGAAGGAGAGTCAGAGGCGTCTCGCCGTATCAAGACGGAACTTCTTGTACAAATGGACGGCGTGGGCAAGGATTCGCGAGGAGTGCTGATCTTAGGCGCAACGAATATTCCTTGGCAACTAGATGCAGCGATTCGACGAAGATTCCAGCGGAGAGTACATATCAGTCTTCCCGATATCAACGCCCGGATGAAGATGTTCATGCTCGCCGTGGGCCAAACACCGTGCCACATGACGCAGGCCGACTACCGGACTTTGGCCGAGATGAGTGAGGGCTATTCTGGTAGCGATATCAGCATCGCCGTCCAAGACGCACTAATGCAGCCCATTCGTAAAATCCAGACAGCGACGCATTATAAGAAGGTAAGCGCCTCGCCTCTCGTTTCTTATGACTTGGACCTCACTGACAAGCGGCAGGTCATGGTCGATGGCGCGGAGAAGTTGACCCCGTGCTCGCCCGGCGATAGCGGTGCGACCGAGATGTCATGGGTGAACATCGAAGCCGATCAGCTCCTTGAGCCACCTCTTATGTTGAAGGACTTTATCAAAGCTGTTCGCAATTCAAGACCAACAGTCAGCCAGGAAGACCTCCAAAGGAACGCAGAATGGACCAAAGAATTCGGCAGTGAGGGAGCTTGATTTGTCCCTTTCTTCGTTCTTCACGTCTGTTCCTGCAACGATACAACTGATAGAAACTCACTGCATACTGCCTTCCTATCGGCACCTGGTATACATATGCGTCTTTGAGATTTTTTCCCCCGACGCATTGGGGAAAGCTTCAAGGAGCCGACTTCGGCCCTGTTATCCCACATACAGCCATCACTATGCGTTATGTCTTCGCTATGTCCTTATCTTTTCTTCTTCATGTTGTCATCAAGAGCTCGGTGTTCAGAAGCGTTATCCGTTCGGCGAGGCGAGGCGTTCTTTCTTCTCATCTCTTGTGTCTTTTGTCACACTTAAATGGCTTGGATATGGGTTGAACTTGTTCATATTCTCACGAAGAGCTTTGTCACAAATTTTATGCTGCAAACGAGCTGTCAAGGATCAATAGCCAGATTCGAAATTTCAAATTCTTTCTAGTTGTCCCTCATGTGGACTGGGTTGGTTCCTGGTAACCAAAAGCGAGTAAAAAAAATGACATATCTCATTGGAATATCCTGATCATGAAAGCAACAATGCCCAAAGTCATAACCTATGCCCAACTCCGCAGTAGCCCCAGCTCGAAGCTGGCGATGAGTCAAAAAGCCCAGAGCGTTCGCAGTAATAAAGACTGAAACTAATACATCCATCAAACACCCTAGGAAAGAAGCTAAACAAGGCCATATGCGAATGAGGTATGCAAAGCACACTGGGGAATCTCTGCAACAGAATCAGACAAGAATGAGGGCTATACGGAGGAAACAGAGAACAATATAAGCAAGGAATGGAGAATGTCAGGATTTAAGTCATTGCAGCTTTGCCGGAGCTCTCCCTCCTCTTCTTCAACACTTCATTTTTGGCGCGCTTGAGACCTTCGCCTAACTTCTTCGTCTTCGACCACTCACGAGACTTTCTTTGCATGCGAACGGTGGCCAGAACCATGGAGACCGCAGTCTTCAGTTTTTGCCGTGGAGTCCGGAAATGGGTTCGATCCCGAGGTTTGACGCCCATCTCATTGATCATTCTGAGGTCGGCCTCGTTACTAGTTGATAGTCAGCGGCTGTACGAGAGGGGGAAAATACAGGACAGGTGCACATACCAAGCAACGCGGACTCGTTCTCCAAGCTCCATCAAGCCCTTGCTCCAAGCTAGGTCGCGCCGGAACTTCTCCTCTCGCCTCAACCGAGCTCGAAGCCAGATGATCTCCTTGCCAAGACCTAGGATTTCTTTGTCGTGCCTGTTCTTATTGTCGCTGTTGGACTCAATGGTCTTCACGATTTTGTCATAACGTTCTCGAAGACCTTCCAGCTCCTTGGTGGCCGTCTCAGCTTTTCTGATACAGAAGGCGCGCTCCTCACGGACTCTGCGAAGCTGCGACTTCAAGTCGCTGAGGCGAGCATCCCTCTCAGACACTTGCAATGCTAGCGACTCGGCTTCAAGAGTGGAAGATTTGAGGAGTTCGTGGAGATCTCGCTGATCCTCCTCTCGCATGGCTGCTCGCTCGAGGTCACGGTTCTTAGCTCGCAACTCCTTCAGGGCCCGATGAGCCTCAGACAGCTGCTTCCGTAGACTCCGTGTTTCTTCATGTAATCTGTCGGAGGGCGACCCATGAGGCGAACTCGTTTCGTATTTATTCATCAACGCATCGTGGAGCTCCCTTTCCAGCTCAGAGATTCGCTGCTTGCATTTGCGAACGGACGACTTCTGATCGGCTTCCCTTTGTAGCAGGACTCGTTCTCTCTTTCGGGCCTCGTCCAGATTATGACGGAGCATCGAAAGGTCTGCATTGGAAGTAGACTGCTCGATATCTCCAAGAGGCTGCTGTTCGAGAAGCGACTCAAGCTCATGGATGCGCTTCTCCAGACGTTGTACTTTACCTTTAGCCAGCGTCAGTTCTCTGTCTCGCCCACCGGAGGCCACATGCAGCTTATCCTGAAGCTGATCAATTTCGGCCGACAATCGGTTCTCTTCCTGCGTGGCACGCTCAATTTCAGAGCTCAGTTGCTTTTCAAGAGATTCTTTCGCTTCCAGAAGTGAAGCCTTATCGTCCTTTAATCTCTTTACCTCACCTTCAAGGCGCAGGACCGATTTGCGAAGATCAATCTTCTCTCGGTCAAATCGGGTCGTATCGTCAACCTGGTCTTTGACGTTATCGAGTTGATTCTGGAGTTCATCGCGTTCGGCCTCTAGCTCAGCTACTGAAGTGCGCAGGTCATGTAGTTCGACGTGCGCATTTGCCAGCTGATCACGGAGCTTTTGCTTCTCTGCCACCAACTTTTGCAACTGGCCGTCTTCTGAAGACCCTTTCTGCAGCCGAGCTTTCGTGTATTCTTGCTCTTCTTCTAAGCTCGCTTGAAGAACAACTACCTCGTCTTCTAGAGCCTGAACTCTGTCTCTCAAGGCCACTTCCTCCCGTTTGGTGACTCTCAATTCTTCCTTGACAGACAGAAGCTCGTTTCTCAGCTCATCGATAACTTCCCGTTTCGATGCGATGTCGTCATTTAATTCCTTCACTTGGCGACTAAGAACTGCTTCTGCATTGAAATGTCGGGCCTTCTCACTATCGATGACCTCCTGCAGTTTCACTTCCTTGCCTGAAAGAGAGTGCTCAACTTGTTCGAGCTTCTCGACAGTACGCTTGTAGCCAGCCGCTTGGTCCTCGGCCCGGTCTTTCTGAAGTTGTAAAGTCCGCTTTGCGCTTTCCCACCTGTCCTGCTCAAGCGCAAACTGGCCTTCTTTGTCTTCAATTTCGTGCTGAAGAGACTCAATTTCTTCCTGCAATCGTTGGACCTCTTCTTTGTACT
The DNA here is from genome assembly GCF_010724455.1 of Aspergillus lentulus. The sequence goes on along the minus strand of NW_022983892.1, from coordinate 180,396 downwards.
GTGCACGTATGATGTGTCCGTTTTCCAATGAGCGCTGCTTTTCCTCGTCCAAAGCTCGCTGAAGTTCCCGAACTTGAGAGCGTTCCTGGCTAAGCTCGCGCTGTAGACTACCAGACTCATCAGTTAGGGCTTGGTGCCGGGTTTGTAAGAGATCTTTCTCTTCTGTTCGTCGTTGCAGTTCATCGAGGGCATCCTGCAACTGGGCGAACAGTTTGTCTCGTTCTTGTCGAGTGGAGTCTCGCTCGCGCTTTGCCGCTGTAGCGTCATCCCTCAACTTTCTTTTCTCTTCATCTATATCCTGGTGGAAATTTCGGTACTGTTCCTCCAGGCGGCGTTCATTTTGCATCTTCATGTCGAGCTGCTCCTTCAATGAATCATTCTCGCGCTGCAGATGACCAAGCTCGTCTTCCAATTTGGTCGTCCGTTCCTCTAGTTGCCGAGTGAGGCCTTTAGTGCTGAAAGACTTATTCGCCATCTCTTCGTGAAGTTCCCGAAGGTCTTGGTCGGCCTTTTCCTTTTCCTGAACAGCTTTGTTCGCAGCACTTCGGGCTTCATTGGCGTCGGCCTTGGCCTGGTCTAAACTTGTTTGCAAGTCCTGCAGGTGCTCCTTAGCGCGTCGAAGCTCTGCTTCAAGCTCAGATACGGAATCTCGGTCCTTGTTGTCTCTGTCTTTCAATTCTTCAATTTCTTCCTCACGAGCTTCAATGGTACGATCCTTTTCCCGAAGGGTCGCCTCCAAATCCTCAATTTCGTCGCGAAGTTTCTCAAGATTTTGTGATTGGCGTTCCTTGGCCTCTCTAAGCTCCTCTTGAAGCTCTCTTACGCGGTTATCTTTCCTTTCCATCTCTTCTCGCATCAAGTCCAACTCTTGCTGCACAGTCTCATCAATCTGTCTCCTTCGCAATTTTTCCTTCACTTCCTGAAATTGTAGACGGTAGGCTTCTAGGTCGCGTTCTGCCTGTTGAAGGCTTTTCTTGTACCGCGCAATGTCTCGTTGCATGGTCAGCTTCGTAACCTTGAGTTCCGTATTCTCCTTGAGAGCCGCTTGATTATACTCGGGACCTGCTTTCTGCAATTGCTCCTGCAGATAGTGGATCTTCAGTTTCAGCCCGAAATTATCTTTATCGAGTTTATCGATTAACTAAGGTAAATGGTCTTTAGCAGAGTTCTCATTGCGGTCTATCTTGTCAATAAGACATTGTTGACTCACCTTTTCCTGCTCCTTCAAGGTCATATTATTCTGTCCATCATTGAGGACATTTCCATCTCTTCGCAAAGAAGGGAGCGGGGTGCTCTGAACACTACTGCTCGCAACCTGCGGCAAAGGAGTCGGTTCTTCTGTGATGTCCTCCTCCTCGTCAATTCCTGTCATCTCCATGGGCGGTAATCCCGGAGTATTGACGTTACTCCGATAACTCGCTCTCAGGTATGCCGGTGTTTTGACGTCGCCGGCACCGCGTGTCGTGGGCAGATTCCTCAACAGATTGTTCTTCGTAGCGCTCTGCATCAAGGGAGTAAATTCACCTTTAGCAGGCGCAACTGTAGGGAGGTGCTGTCGAGATTTCAACGCGCTTTTTATAGGCCTCGAACTCGTACCAGCACGCGGTGTGCTGAGCTTGAACCCGCCGGAACTACGCCTTCGGTCTCCGAGCGACCTGAGAATGTCCCCATCTTTCGAAGGCGACTGGAATGAGTTTTCGACCGAATCAAGTGCAGATAGATTGTGTCGTCCCACGCTCCGATAGCCGTTGGTCAAATAAGTCGCGTTTCCATCGACCTCAGTTCGCGGCGTGTCGATATAAGGGTACGCCATCTTCGACGCGTTTAACGCGATGATAGACCGTGATCCGGATCCAGAATCAAACCAACTGTAATGACTTCAATGCGCAATCATCCTCGTGTCCTCGTCGTACATAAACAGCAACCAGCAGAACGATTGGGCGGAAAGATGCCCTGCTCATACAGATGTGTTTTGGGCGGTGAGGATCCGGCTTCTGGACTTAGTTTGGGCAATGTTGACATCTAGTCTGATATGGTTTAGCGTGGTCTTCGCGACAGTCGGGCCGAGCATTTCGCCGCGTGTCTTTCGGTATGAAGTCATGACGGTAATTTATCATTTCTTTGAACCGCAGTGAAGGAAAGGGATCACCTTCCTCTCTTTTCTCGTGCATCAGACATCTGGCGCATTGGAGTTGCTCAGTTATCTAAGATGGCGCCCATGTCCCAAGAAGACCTAGAATGGTTCAAATCCACCTTTCGTCCCATCCCTAAGCCAGAACTCCCTGATGATGCGGTCGAATATTCCATTTACTATATCCCCTCCGACCCCGCCCCCGCCATCAACGATGAGACGACAGAGACAAGGTCACGATTAGTGGAGGTGCAACGGAGCGCAGCTGATCTGACGAAAGAATATCTGAAGGATTATATATGGCAGCGGGAAGGGTTTAAGTTGGAGATCACGAAGGAAGATGGTGAGTCGCACTCTGCACAGTCGAAACCTTACGCCGACTCTCGTGTGCTAACAGCTTTGTCAATAGGTATCATGGCGCTACGAGGGCGCACCAATTACGGAGACTCTATCGAAGACGAATGGGTGATTGTCTATCTCCTGCGCGAATTGACCAAAAAGCACCAGGATATTTGGGTTAAAGTGATCGACAGCGACGGCCAGTTTCTACTCGTCGAGGCGGCTGGCGCTCTGCCCTCCTGGCTTGAACCAGAAATAGCGGACAATAGAGTGAGTGGCATGCCTTGTGCAAAGATGCTCAAATTATAGCCGATGGCTGACGAACTACACAGGTATGGATACACCAAGGAGAACTTGTCATCATCAAGCCGAAGCATGATAGAGCTCGGAAGGTCACTGAGAGGCTGTCGCTTGCAGACTCAAGAAAAATAATCAAAGAGGAGCCCAAGCGACTCTTGCGCTCTGCAATGATCCAAGAAGAAGCTTTCTATCGCTTACGGAACTATCCCAAACAGATCAGCGAGAACCTTCACTCAGCGCTCATAACCATTCCGCGAAAGGTCGCATTTCTCCTCCACCAAAAGCCAGCCTATATCTCGGCAGCGGTAGAGGCTTTTTATCTACGAGATCCCATCGCGCTGCGACCGCTCAGATCCAAAGACGCTAGCACATTCATCTTCAAGCCGGAGGATTTTGTCACCGTCAGCGTACGGTTTACACGAGTCGGTTATGCACAGCTCAAGAGTCAAGATTTCCCGGCACCTAAGTCCTGGATTGGAAAGCTCCCTCCGAAAGACGACCGAATTGCATTCGACCGGGCGGAAGTAGGGATGAAACTTGCGTGTGGCTTTGAAATGCTCCTCACCGATCCTCAGAACCAAGACAAGGCCTCTGTGAGAGAAATGAAGCTCCTATTGGAGGATGTGGATTCTGGAGATGAGAAATTACCTACGGATGAAGAGATCTCTGGATGGGACAAGAGACAGGACGACGAAAAATGGCTGGACATCAGCTTTGAGGATCTGGACCGAGAGCTGAAGGGCAAGGACAAGGGCAAAGCCGGCGACGGACAGGCCAAGGGCGCATTTGGGGATGCCAACGCTCAAGAGAATCTTCAACGCATCGTTGCTCAGTTCGAGAAATTCTTGAACGATGAATCTGCTGGATTCGAAGGCGCCGATTTCATTGATGATTTCGGCTCGGATTCGGACATTGACGATGACATCGATGATGAAGTGAGTGACGAAGGCGAAGATAAAGAGGCATCTTTCGACGAAGAAGAGTTTTCACGGATGATGAAAGAAATGATGGGCTTGCCGTCCTCGGGGCCTGGCCTTCAGGGGGCGTCCAGGCAACCCTCGGCTCCCCTCGGTAGAATTGAAGAGTTGGGCTCTGAATCCGAAGACGACTTGGATGAAATACAGAAACTCTCCGCCCAGATGGAAGCGGAGCTGAGAGGCACGGGCGTTCTCGACCTAAATCGTCCGAAGAAGTCCTCAACTGGAAAGCAAGCAATATCAAAAGCATCGCAAAAGGAGGCCGGTGATGAAACTGAACAGAGTGAGGAAATCGTCGAAGACGACGACGACATCGATATCAATCTTGCCAAAAACCTACTGCAAAGTCTAGAGGGCCAAGCTGGCGCCCCAGGCCCAGCAGGTAACATGCTGTCAATGATGAATCTGCCAGTGCCTAAAGACGACCGGCCGCGGTGAAATCCTGAGCTATTTTACCTATACTTGAGGCACTTTATCGGTTACTACGACCACCTCCATCACACAGCCGGCCATTGAATCCCTCGAGTCGCCGTACTCGACTGTACTGCAGTATCTGCACCAGTATCTGCACCGCCTGAATCGCCTGAGAACATGCCGGTCGTTACTTCCCGGGACTGTAGCTATCCCCAAGTACCTCATGCACAGTGCGTTGCGCACAACTCATTCGCAGTGACGTTGGCGCTCATATATCCTCCCCGGTCATTCTGTAACTTGCGGCCCAGACAAGGCTAGCCCAAGGCTTCCTCTCGACGACTCCTCAAGAGTTCTATGGCAATTCGGCGCGTTCTTCAGTCACTCCCACAGACGCTACTAATGTGTTGTGAGTGGCGAGCGAGTATTTGGGATGAGAGTTGTAAGTTTTTGTAGTCTGTCCCAGAACTCACTCCAAAAGGAATCGCCATCAGAGGGAAGATATATTGTTATAGTATATAAACCATAGCGACCCTCGACAGTTCTAAAACAAAAATAGCCAAAAGGTGCCTTTATCAAGATCCTCATAAAACACATTCCTCATTATCTTGGTCGAAATCATTAGTAGCGAATGTCTGCCGGCGCAGACACCGCATTCATGAGGTAGATCGTATCAATCAGTAACTGGATCACCGAGTGGTCGGGCACAACAATTCTGCGCTACCGTCCTTCAAGGACATGACCCATTCCCGCCATTCTTGCCATTCCGCGTAGCTGGCACTAGCCTTGAGACCCTGATATTTCACGACGCGGAAGTCTGAAACCTGCTCCCACGGCTTGCTGGACCCGGAGTGGCTGCTGCTGTTGCTTCCTCTTAGAAGTCGCCGTGCAACGCCCCCGGTGGCCACTCCGTCCCAGCCAGCTTTCCGCATCAGACTTTCCAGGGTTTCCTCTTTCGTCCAACCTTGCTCTACGGCTACATCGGGCAGATAAGTGGCGCCATAGCGCCGGCCGCGGTGAATGAAAGATATGCGGATACCATGCACACCAAGTATCCAATCCAGAGCATTGGTGCAGGGCTCAAAGGAACCGAGAAGAGTCAGAGAACAGGATAATGACGATAGAAGCGACTGTGGGATCGGAGCGAAACGAGAATCCTCGAACGCGCTATGTTTCAGTGTTAGCCTCGAGAAACCGACATGGACTTCGTTCAAGCAAAGGATACATACGAAGTAAGAGCATAGCTTCTGAGGCCTTCAGCGAGCTCCTGCGCGTCGAAAGTACCAATACATCCACGAAGGGACTTGTGGCCGTTCTTCGACAGAGTATTCCACGTCACAAATAATGGATAATGTTGGGATTTTGGCCTTTGTTGCCGCATTTCTGCCATCTCAGGTTGCGTAGATTCTGAAATAGGGGTCGTGGCGGCAGTGGAGCTGGATAGAATCGAGCGAGATGAATTGGAGGACATGACTGACGGAGTAGTAGAGACGCTCGAGGAGTCCGAAGACAATTGGCTTTGAAGGCGGCTGACACTGGGCAGCTTGATAGAGTGTGGGCGGCTACTCTTCGACTTCATTGAGCCGCGCTGCGTTGTGTCGAGTCCCTCGTCAGCATCGTCGTCATCGTCCTCCTCCACTACGACCTCCTGTCCAAGGTCGGCACTATCCCTTTGAGAAACAGTGTTATCAATGTCCTGAAGAGACGCAAGCTTTTTGGACTGCTCGTATCGCTCCCACAGCTCCTCCACAGCTGCGAGATCGATGGGCTCATGGCGTTTATAAGAGGCAGCAAGGCACTCAAAGCAGTAGATGCAATGGGCTGGACTTGCCATCTTGTGATGTCCAAAGCAATGTAAACTGCGTTCAACCCTCACTTCTGCAAAGCAATCCACTGGCTTTAAGGATTGGGAACTGTCGGCCAGGTTGCAAATGAAGAGCAGGAGACGGTTACCAGAAGTAAATGGCTCAGTCCACCAGGAAACTACCCTTGGCGAACGCAGTCTCGATAATGTTTCACATGGGCTCAGCGTGCTTTGGTCAGAAGTGGGTACTGGAACTGCTATAGACAACAGCACTGAGGACACGGAAAGCAAGTCACTCAGCTGTTGATCGGCTGTAGGGAGAGTGAGTAGACGGGGAGGTCAGCGACGGAGGGGAAGAGGGCAAATGCCCGATAAGATAACACGTGATAAGACCACCTTATCAGATGATCAGAACGTCATGTGATCTTTACAATCCCGTTATTGGTTCTAGACATCCCAGCAACTCCACTATCTACAACTTTTGCTATTCATGTGGATACAATGTATGGTAGCTAAACCACTGTTCAGATACGAGAATCTGCCACTAGCTGGTCTTTCCCCTAATCTATTGCCACAGCTTACCTTCTTGCAGAGATTTTGCCCGAAAACATAGTGAAGGAAAATCTAGCTTTTCAAAGGTTCACAGATGAGCAAGCCCCACTGCGCATATATATTTCTGAGACCGGTTGATCGTTTGCGAACGGCTCACATGCTATGAACGCAGTCGTGAAGTAGGAGCGACGCCATCTTGAGAAGTATATTGTTTGGTATCCGACTGGACATGCCTATCAACAAGATGCAAAGTTCAAAACGTCGATGGTATTTTTCCACGTAGAGCCCGTAAAATCCGCAATCAGCACAGTGGCCACCCACAGATTCTGGTGCTGAACAAGTTGAGAAGCTGTTTCATTTCTTCGCGGACCTACTCCACAATCCAGCCACAGTTTCCTTGACCCTTCGCTCCTGCTCCCGAATCTGCTGCTCAGTTTGCCCCCGCGCGTCGCCACGGCTGTCAATCTCCATACGTCCATCATGCTGCTCCTCAGTAACCTCGTTGCCATTGACATGCTCCGGCTTGGGATCAAGGCTCATGACACCATCCATCATGAGTCCTCCTCCCTCGCGAAGCTTGTTGATGGCGCGGACAGTATCGATGGCTTTGTGCAGCGTCCGCCGAGCATTGAAGTTCTTCTTGACTGTCGGCAACAGGTCCTCGCCCGAGCCACCGTTGTCATTGAGATCATAAGGCGGGTTGATCCAGGGATGCTGGAGGGCTTCATGGGCAGTCATTCGGGCCTTAGGATCGACTGTCAGACAACCCTTGATGAAGTCTCGGGCTGATTGGGAAACACCACGCCAGTACTCGAGAGGAGTGAAAGAATAGTCGGCTGCAAGGATGGCCTGCATCTCTTCCAGGTTGGAGTCACGATCGAAGGGAGTGTAGCCGCAGAGTAGGAAGTAAGTGATGACACCGATGGCCCAGATGTCCCTTAGTGCCGAGTCAGTCATAGAATTCAGATTGGGAGATGTAAGAAACGGACAAAAACGTACACTGGCTTTCCATGTCCACTCTTCTTGAAGATCTCAGGAGCCATATAACCTGGCGTGCCACATGTCGTGGTGAGGACATGGAACTGCTCCTCGTCCATGATCCTAGACAGGCCAAAGTCCGCAATCAACAAATCCGCATTGTCTTCCGGCGTCCGGAACAGCAGGTTCTCCGGTTTCAAATCACGATGCACAATGCCATGGTCATGTAAATAAGCAACCGCAGAGAGGACCGCACGAATGAGGTCAGCCGCATCGGACTCGTAGTAGCTACCTTTACGACAGATGCGGTCAAACAGCTCTCCACCCAGAGCAAGCTCTGTAACGAGGTATACTGCAACATCACGATTGTCAGTCTGAGGACCTCCACCGAGCAGCAGGGCTAGTCATACGATTGTTCATGGTCTCAAAGTAGTCAACCAGAGTCAGAATGTTCTGATGACCCATGGAGACTCTCTTCAGCACCGCAATCTCATTCCTAACCTGTCATTATACCACGCCACATATCAGCCTCCGCTCGATGTCCACGCTGACCCTAAGAGGCCGCATTTCAGTTTCAGAGGTAAATACCATGTGCTCACGCCCGGCCATTAGCCGCTTATTGATCACTTTCGCTGCGTAGTAGCGACCAGTATCGATGTGTACGCATTCCTTCACCACTGAGTAGGAGCCAGCTCCGAGTGTTTTCCCAGTCTTGTACCGGCAAGGCTGGACCTTGGGTCGTTGACCCGTCTGCGTCTGCGATGCCATTGAGAGTAAAACCGTACCGCGCTCCAGTATGACAGATGCAAGGAAATCAGTAGGACGGTTCGTCAAAAGCTCTCTTCGGCGCAAATCAAAGAGGACGGGGCGCTGATATTATTATGACTGGTCGATTGCGAAGTGTGTCAGAACAGTAAGCCGAGAAACAAGCGAGAATACCAACCGAAAAGCAATCACTGCATGAACTCCCGGAAACCTATTCGCTAAGAAAAGAAGCCTCCAAAATGGACAGCCAAGATGGGACGTGGGTGTAGTTCGTAGTAAAAGCTTTCTTATCGCAATCGGTGGGCTGTTTCGCGCTTATAAAGGGAATTGCGGGGTTACAATACACGTATCACAAAGGGTAGGGCTTCTCGCGAGACCTGTAATAAAATATCTGTAGCCTTTATTCGGATCAAGATAGGCGAATGAGGCCTGTTTAGGAATTTAGGGTCCTTGCAATAAGCCAGAAGGCCTTGGGGAATGCAAGAGACGCTCTGAAACTGATATCTGTAAGTTCAGCTGACAACGTGATTAACTTTCGGCACATCGGCGGTCCACTACGGCTTATGGAAGTGTGGACTGTACAATTCAGAGAGAATTTATGCGGTGAGGTGAATCTTCTTACTTCAGTCACTTGATTTCGCAATTTATGCAACTCCAAGCCCAGAGATACTTCACCAGAGTGTTAATATATTACTGCTCGCGAATCAGATAAATATTGCCTGAGGTGTAAAAACGCCTTTCCCAATGACCCCATCACGCCGCCGCAATGCCGTGGTATAGTCAACATAGAGTATATAGTTTGAACAGTCAACAGTCAACAGGAAACTTAAGGGACAGGGAGAAATAGGAGACAAAGTATTACATTTGCTCAAGTACACCCTGCACAACACTTTCCAGGAGCTTCAAGCCATGGAATTTGGCTACGCTGCTCAAAAGACGAAGCTTCTTCTCCACCTCTTTTCGGTCCATTGTTTCCACCCAGTGACCACTGCATGAGCAATGTTCCATGAAATCGCTGATCTTGAGACCCCCGCATTTGGAGCATTTGAGGTCTTGTGTCTGCCAACCGACAATCAAGCCCTGGACTTGGCCGATGAGGGCCTCTTCCTGTGCTAATCGATCGTACTCTGTTTGGCAGAAAGGGCACCGCCAGGGCTTGGGCGCTGCTTTGTTTGGGTCTGACCCAATCTCTGGGAGCACATCTTCGTCCCGGCACAGGTCCAGATCACGGATCAGACAGCAGGCGTTGCAGGAAAGCTCAGAAAGCTTCAGACTTGCCCCTGGATTCTCGAACCGGCCTTCTTTGCTGAACTCACGTACTTCGAACATAGCTAAGAGTTCCCGACGCAGCAGCCGAGTCTCTAGAGTCGTTGTTTTCGAGAGACTCAAAACCTGCATCAACAATTTGACGAGTTCAAGGACAGGGTTGCGCTTGTCGTTGTTGGGATCCACTAGGACTCCGGGAAGGACGGGGAAGACATAGTCGGATGCCAGCTCCGGATGAAGCAGTTCGTCCCGTTGACGCCGAATGAGGCCGGAGATCTGCTTCTTGAGAGGCTTTGAAAATCTTTCCGCGAGAATTGACGTAATTTCGTCATTATCTTCGTTATGGTTCCCGATTGGAATCTGTGTAAGACGAGGTGTAGATGAATCATCAGAATCCGGCCGTTTGAGACCATGCATGAGTTCGATATACTCCACAACCCAATCATGGAAAATCGTTTGCATGGGAACTGGTAGAAAGCGACTAAGCTGCCAATGCATCACAGTCTCGAGCTCCTGGTCCTCCGATCCGGTTACTTCTCGGCATCCCTTGCCACCATAATTGTATTCGTCGTACCAAACGAGATAATCCCAGTACTCTTTGATCTCAAGATCGATGAAGTGGAACGATGGGTTCGCGCGGATGGACTTTAGGACATATTGGCTATATGCGTATGCGTTCCCCACCTCGGTCTTCGTAGTCTGGAGCAAGAGACGGGTAGGGCTCGCAAATATGACATTTGATCCGACACGCCTGAACTCAGCCATGAGCCGCTGGAATGATTTCCTGGACAGCATTCGCACATAATTGTGCAAGGATCGATCATAGAGACATGAAACCGGGCTCTCAACCCATCGAATCAAATGCTGGACCATAATGTCCGCCATATTATTTCCTTCACAAGCCTCTGACCACCAATGCTTCACCATTTCGCGAAGCACGACAGCGCCGGCTGAAGCAAATGCCTTCTCCGAGTAGAGAACGCCAGAGCCGTTTGCGTCCGCCGAGGGTTCTGACGAAGCCAGAAGAGTGTCTGCCCCCTCCATTTCATTGATGATCGAGGAGGTCAGAATGGTGTTGATTGAGAGGTTACGAACCTCCAATTCAATGCAGACAGTGTTATAAGCGCTGGGCACGTTGACTGACGGCATGGAAACTCTCTCCAGGGGGCCTGTAACATCGTCTTTCTCGTAACCCGCATGATCAGGTCTTGGACCATTAGACCACCAGAGGACAACATTGTTTTGTTGGAGTCGTCTTGCATATGAGATATCAATAAGATACCGAGGATCGTCATTCTCGAGATTGCAAAGAGGTACGTCACCATATCGAGCCAGCATGGTCAAGTGTTGAATCCAAGAAGCAAGATACAAGTAGTGCGTCACCAGTCGCTTAGCAATAAATGATTGCCAGCCCAAAGGTGGAAGGTCCATATCCGACACTTCGGGCTTTACTGGAAGAACAGGATACTCTTTCAAGATGGGTATATCATGGCACAGGCGGTGTCTTTGATGGGATTGTATGACCATGATGGCGGGCTGAGTTTCTTCGCCTTTGAGTTTCTTGATCAAGTCGCCTATCTCCAGATACGCCTTCCTCCTAGTCGTCACTTGGGTGGTCTTGAAATGGATCTTCTCCTGGTATTCGAACGCGTTCTGGGACTGGTCTCCTGCCATGTTTTCCATTGTGCGCGCACGAAGCTCTGCGTATATCTTGTCAACGTTCGGCAGGCCTTGAACATCCCTCGTGCGATTGAGGATAACAATGTGTGCTTCGCACTTTGTGGTCGAAAACAAAGCGAATATCTGTCTATCACCCGAGAGGACATGGTAGAGATAGTGGTAAACCAAAGGTGAGCTCAGAAGGTAAGGTTCATCAGGAGTCGTATGGCATAATGTCGAGAGATTGAACCCTCGATCCAATCCCTCACCAAGAACTCCTCGTTGTTCTTCATCAAAGGTGCATACACTGCCCAGCTTTAGAACAGCGCGGACACTCAGAGGGATGTTCTTCTCGTAGACTCCTTCAATGCTGGGGTGTTGCAGAAGAGCGTCTATTTTGTCTGCTTCTCGCAGGTATGTGTCTTCGGACAACGTCAACTTGAATAAATGAACCGAAGGATGTCCGTTGGGCAAAGTGTGGTTGACCTTTTCCACCTCACAGTCTGGAACATCAACGTCTGGTAGCGAGTCTCGTTTCAGATTGACGTAGAGCTGTCTGGGAACCTTGACTGTAAGCGCATGGATTTTCCGGTCAATCAAGACGAATGCCCGGACAATGCCAGGCCTACCTGTTTCACAGAGCTGAAGAACTTGCCAGGTATTGATGTATAACAGCTCTGCTTGATTCCTGAAGAGATTGCTTAAAGAATCAGTTGCCACATTTACGCGTTCTCCGAAGAGCTGGCGACGGCGAGCTCGAGCTTGCTTCTGAATTTTCCATTTTTGCTTCTGATACTTCAAGAATCCAACGTAGTCGTCGTTCAACGAAGGCATTTCGGCTGGAAGGCTGGCAAAAGGATCAAGCAAGGTCTTTGTTTGACCCTCAGGGTGTTTTCTTTTCTGTGAGACCTTGCCGTTCGGTGACCACTTCAGTTTCTCCGTCGAGTTCGCAACAGCTTCCCCGATGTCGCCGTGATGCTGGACACGATGGTCCAGGATGTTTGTTGAGATGTCGGAAAGTGGGTTCTTTTCTGTCTTCCCGAACATATCGGTCATCTTGGTTTGCTTGAACTTGTCCTCCTTCATGTTGATCCGCCGTTGGAGCCAGTCAGGGTGGGCTACTCGGGGTACTGGATTGCGGACTTTCTGAAGAGCAGCGGGAATTGTGATCAGTTTCTGTACAACAGAGCCCAATCGCTCAAGGTAATAGTCCCAATCGATGACGCTTCGAGGATCCATATCTCCGGGATCGTCTTTCAACCATTTCCTCAAAAAGAATCGCTTGACAGGCTCTTCTGCTGAGAATATAGTGACTGGAATGGCTCGCTCGGTGACGGGCGTGTTCCTTGGCTTCGCAGAGATGATGTACTTGCAGTTGAGACCCTTGTCCTTCACCATCTGCTCTCCCAGAAATTCTGCTAACCGCCGCGCTGTCGTGATGGAGGTTGACTTCTGATTTCCATATTCTTCCAGAGTCTTTGTCATGCTCCGATTTTCAGAAATGAGTTCAATGAGCTCCTCATCGGCCAATGTTGCGCCATGTTCATAGAGAACGTCTAGCCATCTATCAGCTACTCGAGCAACAGCAGCATATGTTTCTTCCAGGGTGGACCCTTCTAAAAAGAAGCGGAAAATTTGAGTCTGGAATATCTTGATCAACTTCAGCTCTCCCCTTCGCTTGACTTCGAAGCCCTTCAATTCAGCTAAGGATCCATCATGATTGAAAACAGCATAGCGCTTCTTCAAGTTCTTATCCTCTTCTTTCGACGTGGGGAGTATCATCGCTTTGTAAGGACCATCGACTTCAAAGAAGATAGAGTTGTCGCTATGCGTCTCGTATCGGAACGTCTTCGGGTCGACAAGTGTTTGGTACTGGTGATTGGTGTATTTTCCGTGCACGAGGTGATTTAGCATGACGCAGGGATATGATATACCAAGCTTCTTGCCGTTCTTAAGAGTAAACGAGAAATCCTCGGGAAAACTTCCTGGGAGCATACACCAAATACCATCGGTGTCGAGTTCCAGTGGCCGGCCGATACGTTCAACGAGCTCTCTTGCCATTTGGATGATATGCGCGCCAGTAAGACACGTCACACCGGCCATTTCCATCGAGTACCACCGAGATCCCTTTCTCATGACATAACCATAAAAACTGTTTAAGATGACTTTATGGGCAAGTTGTAATGAGTCGAACAGCACAATCATCTTCTTTGCTTCTTCAACCTCCGCAGCAGAAGCACCTGCTGCTTTGAGGGCTTCAGTCTTCCCTTTCCAGACTTTCTGCTTTCCTTTGAAATCATATCGTCGATCACGAAAGCTGCGAACAGTGTCCACATAGAAAGGATTTTCACGCTGGCAGATGATTGCCTCGCGCACAATGGTCTTGCTGTCATGGATCTTATGATAAATCTTTTTGCTATAATCTTGAAGGCGCTTCTTGATAATGGCAGCTTGTTCCTCGACGCTCATCTCGCCAAAGAACCTCATCGGGCTGTTCTTGGTTCTCCCAGGGAATCGCTCATTTGCAACAGCTTGTCTGATCATGTTGTACTCATCACGCTTGGCTGGAAGGAACTCACCACGCCAAGCCCACGGTAATCTCCTGTCACACGTCTTCCCGGGCCTGTTGAAGTCGCAGGCAGCGCAGTCAGATTCCTGGATCATGGAGTCCGGTTGCAATCGGTTGGTGATCATGATATTGGGATACATGGAAGCAACGTCCAAGTGGTAAATGGAAGGGACCTCGTCCCTGTGTGGCTTATCCCTGAGATTGACCAAGCGTTCTGCGATCTGTGCCTTGACTTCTTCATAATTTACCACATCATCCATGGATTTCTTCTCTTCGACCTCAATACTAAATTTCAACGCGGCATCAAGATCCCGGAGTAGTTCGTCAATAGCAGTGGTATCGATGGTGAATGTCACGGGGATATCGCTTCGAAATACACCTGCTTCGATACTCTCGACGTGACCACCGACATAGGTCTCTGATTCCAGAAGATGGCCCTCGTAGAACGACTCCGGGGGATCTTTGTGCTTGTTCGGGAGTACAATCTCACCCTTGTATGCTTGCACCATCAACAGCATTTCACAGAGGGTGCCGGTTCCTTTCCGCAGCGTGTCATCAGGGTTGAGTGGAATGATTGTACAAAGCGAGAATATGAACGGGTGCACGTATTTCATATACAGATAATATGTCGCCACAGCATCTGAAACGGAGTATTCAGCCAAAGTTTGGGGGCGTTCGCTTGCATAAGGAGTCATCAGCTCTGGATCAAGCTCGTCAGGGTCGTAACCAAGCTTCGCAACGGTGACAGCTTTCAAACCACGGCTTCCTTGAGGGAGGTAACTGTCACGGTTGACCCAGGCAAAGCAATCCATGTGCACACAGTGGTCACTTTGGTAGATATCCTCGCTGTTTTTGCGAAAGCCGATCTCCTTGTACATGTCAATTCCAAGCACGCTAGCTCTAGCTTCGATGAATGGCCAGTCGAAAAAGTCACCGTTGTATGTGGCAATGACCGTCGGCTTTGCTTCTTTGATGTGCTCGAAAAAGCGCTCGATGACGCTTCGCTCATTGCGCTCGTTGAAAATCATAAATGGCCCACTGTACTCGGGCTTGGGTGTATACTCAAAATCGTTAATATCTTCGGACACTATCTCTCGATTGGTTATCAGAAATCCTTGGCCATCAATCATGTAGGAAATCATCATGATCTGGTCGATCACAGAATCGGGGAACTTCAGCGGTAGTTTTGTCGTTTCGATATCGAAGGCGAGAATCACTGGATCAGCACGCTGAAGTCGTTCTTCTAGGCAGGTCAAGGAGATAACACCGTGCTTCGCTTCAACAGTGTACCATTTTCCAATTCGGATATCTTTGGGTCTGTCAGTCGTTGTTTATTGACAAATATGGAGAGTTAGTTGCCCACCTTTGTCGATTGCCACCCGAACATGGTAGGGAACATCATATTCTCGAATATCAATAATATAATCACTTGCATTCATATTGCCGTTAGGTCGTGACTCGTTAATCAGTTCATCATCAAAGAGATCGAATCCGGCATTTGCGCTGGAAGGATTAGCTTCATATCAAGTCAACAGGACCATATCGCCCCTCAGGACAAAACAAACCTGGAAATCTCTGCATAAGTATCCATTACATTCACATTTTTCTTGTTCTTCTCTGCCAGTGGAAGCAGCGTCTTACGAACATCCAGTAGATGGCTCACATTTGCAAAGTTGAGCTGAAGGAATGTTCGGCGATGCCCAAGTAAATGGTTCGGCAACTGTAGATCCTCCTTCTCTACCCTTTTTATCTTCTTGATCAGTCCCTCGAACATCCTCCGGCACCATTCTTCGACTTCCGCTTCATGACCTTTCTTCACAGCGAGGAGAAAGTACGGGTCGTACTCCACCGTCGCCTTGAAGCTACCACCTCCATCCTCCAAAAAGTAGTAATCTACCCCAGCACGTCCTCCAGGAACATTTGAATCTTCTATCGAGGTGCTATGCATATTGATGAGCCAGCCGACCCTCTTCTCGCCGGATTCGAAGCGCGGGAAGCCCAAGGCTTCGTCGATGCTGTTCGCCAGTCGAATCGCCTCGAATTTCTCATCTTGGGACGTAGCTTCGGTCGACCTTAACGACGAAAATTCGACTGTCTTTGTACGTTTGGGCTTGAAGCTCGCAGAACTGGACCGGAACTTGCTGCCATACTTGCTGGGTTGTCGCGTAGGCATAGCGACGGTGAGGCCCGCGGTCGGGGCCGAATATCAATTATCAAACAAATAGATTGTTGATGAGCATGGAACCCTAAATTAAGATCAATGCAGCGAGTATCCGAGCATAGCTGTGTGAGATATCTGTCAATGGGTTGGTTATATCGAAGTAAGCATGTATAAGTCCATTGAACTTGACCACTGCCCGTTTCCCAGTTGCTAATTTTGCCCTGTTTTCCGATTTCGACGCGTTCGCGTTTCTACTTTACGCGTGCCATCAAGCCTCTAGAGAGTGCTGGGGCTGCCGGAAGAGCTAGCCTGATTTGTCTAAAAGTGTATAGATTCGGATCATGGTTGATCCGGTATAACCGTCGTTCCGCACTTCGTCTGCCTGTCGACGAAGTCATAAGCTTGTTGAATATTCTCTTATTCAAGCGCGAACTATAAGTCCAGAAGATGGCTGACGATACTCGGGACTCTACCTCGCATATTCCAGTCGCGGGCGCAAACGAGCAGACAGCCTCCGAAGACTCTTCATCGTCACGAAAAAAGACAAAGTACGAGCTCCCAAAGTCGCAGGTCGGAAAGTTATGGGAGGCGTTTGGCAATCCAGAAGAATCGGCAAACGTATTGTCAAGTACAGGCTACAATGGGGTGAAGAAGGATGCGAACGACGTTTCGGTCACCGAAGCCGTGAAATCAATGTCTTTGAAAGAAGTCACATCATTCTATAAAGCTCCATGCGCTCGGGATTCATTATTGCTAGGGATCGGTGCCGGATTCGGTATCGGTGGGTTGAGAGGTGTATTAGGGGGTAAGCTGGAGTCTTTACAGTGAAGCGAACCAACAGACGGGTCTCATAACTAACTGTGGCTGGTACTTAGGCCTGCGCTCAATATGGACTGCCTGCAACTGGGCCGTTGGGGCGTTCGCTATCACCTCCCTCGCAGCCCACGAATTCTGCCAGCGGCGACGAGTCCAGGAGCTGGACGGCATGAAGCAAGCAGTAGAATTGATGAAGGAACTGAAGCTCAAGAAACAGCGAGAGAAGGAAAAGCAGATGGCGGAAGAGGCTGCCCGCTTAGCCGAAGAAGAAAAGAAAAGGAAGAGTTGGACGAACCTATCGAATTATAAGTTCTGGTAGACGAATGGCGCGGCACAATGTTGGGAGTCACGGAGTTTCTGGATGTCACTAGTGGTGTAATGTAAAATAGCATATAAAGTACGGAGTACATATTTCTAGAAGAGCGATTTCCAGCGTTGCGGTCCTTCGAATGGCGACCAATATGATCAATCCAAAACATATGCATCGTCGCTTATTCAACTCCATTCGTCAGCCAAAACGAGAAGAAATGAGAGAAAGCCAAAACGCCAGTCCAGCTAAATGCAGTTTTGAATGAACAGAATAATTTCAGAGATTGAATTTGACCCTCTTCTGAATCGTGCCACTTTGGATCGAGCGAAGTTTATCAAATTCGTGACCGTCACGTCTTTCTCTTCGCTTTTCGCGCGCTTCTCTTGCTTCTCGAGATTTCCATTCAGCCACCTGCTTTTGTCGTTTTTGCGCTCTGGCCCAAGCGATTGCTGCAGTAGGCTTGAATCCGATGCCGTTGATGCCATATCCGTCATCGTTTGGATCTTTGGGGTCGTGACCAGTTATTTCAGAATCATTCCATGTAAGTGGATTGTCCTCCATTGTGCTGCCAGGAGACGGCGAACCCTGCTTATGACGCATCCTTGATTTGTCATTTGAGGTGGCTTTTCTCTTACGGGGGCTCGAAAGCGACTTTTGCTTGACGGTCCAAGCTGAAGTTGAAGCTGATGCAGCAGAATTTGCATTAACAAGATGGCTATTCCCTTCCGAAGACCCATTGAAACCAAAATCGCTGGGTTCAGTAGAAGTATTCTCAGCCATGTCACGAAGACCGTTGTATGAGTCAACCCAGCATTTCGTGCGAAGTGAGTCTACGAATGGGTCCTTGTACAGACTTGCATCCGAGTTAGACAAACTTGAATTATTTTCACTGTGAATAGCCAGCGCTCCTAGGCGACCGGCAACTGCGGCTCGAGGGCTGTGCCTCCCTAGGTCTTCTTCCTCGAGGAGTCTCGCTTCCTGATGGCTCGCAATCGAGGCTGCTGAGATGTGGGAGGCTGGTGGGCTGTCGCAGCCTGAGTCCGACGATTCTCGCTTGCGGTTAGGGGAGCCGATTAACATCGTCGGCCGACTCGGGGGCATTATTATTATCGCGGGGCTGATCTGGGAGCGGAAGTGGGGGCATTCCTTTCCTGAGGTAGGTAGCAGCCAGGAACCCTTCATAACAGGTCCAAAGCAACCCTCCAACCCTCTGGCTTCTTCGTCCTGTCTATCTGACTGTTGAAGAAGAAGGGTCAGGTGAAGCCATCCTTTGTATCACTGAGGGGAACATGGGGGCTTGGACCGGCATGATGTCTGATGGAAGGGGGGAAGGCGAGGGGAGGTTCATCATTGGACGGAAGTTAAATCTAGATTGCCTTACTAAGGGAGATATAAGGTAGTTAGCTTATGGTAAGGTAGGCATGCTTTATCTATTCCTCAGTCACAAGTCATCAATACTTCACTGGTTCGAAGACAGAAACGGGTCGTGTCTTTACCGAGAAGTCCTTAGATAATAATGATCACTTCAGTATGCTGAGTTCATAACTTTGAAAGGTATTCATTTATCAAAAATCGCTTCAAGCAGGTGAAATTTGAGTAATATGAGGTCAACCGAGGTTCAAGTGATAATTATTGAATTTATTTGAGTACATTTTAGGCATAATTGCTTCGATCTTGCAAGCATGACATGTCTCTAGTAGCCCTTTACACGTAATATCTGCATTACTCATCCATGCCACCAGGGCCACCTTGTTTGCTCATTTGTCTGGCCTTGAGCAGTTCGTCACACAGAAGTAGGTTCGAGGCTATACCAGTGCTCGAGGCGATGCAGTTACGCAAGACCCGGTAAGAATCGAAGACACCCTCCTGCACTGGATCCATGGGCTCTCCCGTCGTCAAATCTAACCCGACCACATTGCCTTCTGCACGCTCATCCTGCAGAGCAGCCAGGGAATCCTGGATGTCGTGGCCTGAATTGGCAGCCAGGGTCTTGGGAATAACCAGAAGGGCATCAGCAAAAGCAGCAACACCCCACTTGGCTTTGCCCTTGACAGACTTCCGAACGCCTTCAGATGACAGGTGATGAGCGCAAGCGACTTGGTAAGCCCCAGCACCAGGAACAACGCAGCCGTCGACGATGGTGTTGTAGACAGACCGTAAGCCGTCGCGGACTGCATCTTTGACCTGAGCGATAGTGTGTTGGTTGGGCCCCTTGATGAGGATGGTAACAGACTTGGGGTCCTTGACCTCTTCGACAAATGTGTACTTCTCTTCTCCGAGCTGGTGTTCGTAAACCAGACCGGCCCATCCGAGAACATCAGGAGTAAGGTCATCCACACTATTCTGAGCAACACCACCGCAAATCAGCTGGAGTCGTTCCATGTTTCTCCGCTTAGCTCTCCGGAGGGCCAGAATTCCGTTCTTGACGAGGACATCCAAGCTCAGAGGATCAATACCCTTTTGATTGATCACGACGAAACCCTTCTTGGGGTCAGTCCCGCAAACCTGCTTCTTCAGTTCCACGATCTTCTGCAGCTTAGCGTCCACAAATTTGCGCTCGCTCTCCACCAGTTTGTCCCTCTGCTCGGCCGAGGAGTAGTAGAAACCAGAGTTGATTTCCGACTTCTCATATTCCAAACTGACGTTCAGAGTCAAGATGAAAGCATTCTCAACCCTCTTAGGCATATCAGGGTGTCTTGCACCGTGGTCTAAAGCGAGACCACGGATGAGCTGTGTGTCAGACGCCGTCCGGTGCTGCATGGTCATGATCTCAACCATGTGCAAATCGGGTTTCTCAGGGGCTCGGTGAATGGCAAGGACTGCATCGACGACATCCGGTGTAAGCTTTTCAGCAAGGGCGCTGTTCAGTTTCGTGGCAAGCGACGTCCGAGCAACAGAGAGCAACAATTCACGGTCAATGTTGCGCTCAATCTTAAACTGGTCGAGGAACTATACAACCCACATATCAGCCTCTCATCGAACGAATTAAGGTATTTATATTCAATACCGACCTTGAGAGCTTCATTCTTGGCAATCTCGTAACCATCCGTGATAACTCTGGGATGCAGCCCCTCGGAGATATACCGATCAGCCTGCTTCAAGAGCTCTCCGACCATCAGGACGACGGACGTCGTTCCATCACCGGTAATATCGTCTTGTGCTGTGGCGGCGCGGGCAATCATAACCTTGTTCGTGTCAGTAGAAAGTGGTATCCGAGTTCGAATCGCAAGTAGCTTACGGCTGTTGGGTTTTGGATTTGCTGCGTCGGTTAACATGGTTCACAAGACATTACAGAGCATAACCTACCATCTCCCGCAAGAGCACATTGCCATCCTTAGTCAATTTGATCTGTATGGGGCCGCCGTCAGATAACGTATTCTTCATTCAAAGAGGAGTGGTCCATACTCCGCCAGCACCATCCACCAACCTACTTCGTGTCAGTATGTTGTCATCATTGGACCATTTCAAAAGTGAAACATACATCTTTAGAGTCCCAGAGGGACCCAAATTAGACTTCAAGACATCCTGAAGACCCTCACCAGCGCTGATGTTCACTTTCAAAGCTTCCGCCCTCCGCTGTGCGGTGTCAGTGTGTGTCTAGATAATTGAGGGGCAGTCCGGAGCTTTTCCCATACCCTCGACTCGGCTTTGGGGTTCAGTAGCTGAGTTGCAGACATCTCTGCAGATTGAAATCGATAACAGAGAACAAGAGAGCACGCGGAAGTACTCAAAAGGAAAATAACACCTGTTGATATTGGTCGCCCAAAAAAGAAACCCGCGTTGGCACAAACTGCTGGTAGGCCCCGGCGAATGCGGTGAGCCTGAGTTTTGGCAAAAAGCCCACATTCGATGTTCGCACTAGCGCCGCCGCGAAAGAAAAAAAAGAGCTCTGACGGTTCGGACTCTCCAAATCCACCTTCCAGCCCTTTTTCAACTCCACGTCGGGACAGAACAAGGCTGCAATTGCAGGTGACCGGTGACTGCGCAGTGGGCTTGGACTCGGATCAATCAACAGACTTTTTTTTGTGTAATTTTGACGAAATTAAGACGATTTCGCCATGGCCGACTACCTTTTGTTCGAGGGCCCTATGGGTTACTCAATCTTCAAAGTCGCTCACCAGGGAGACAGCGTTGGAAATCGCTTGAAGGAGGTTCAAGACGGTGTGGATGATCTTGCGAAGTTCGGCAAGATGGTTGAACTCTCCAGTTTCCTGCCGTTCGAGTATGTTTTTGACCATCTATTCATTTTTTTCTCTTCAAGCCGGAATGCGTATATGCTGACAAACTCTAGAAACAACAAGCAGGCTCTCAGCGAAATCAACGATGTTTCGGAAGGTGTCGCTTCTGACACCCTTATCAACTTTCTCGAATTGAACCTTCCAAAGGCCAGCAAAAAGAAGAAGATCGTTCTCGGACTTGCTGACAAGGCGCTGGCTTCAAGTATCAAATCAGCGTTCCCTTTCGTCGATTGCGAGACTGGAGACACCAGTGAGGTTGTGCAAGATATGCTTCGTGGTATCAGACTGCATGCCACTAAGTTGCTAAAGCAGCTACGTGAGGGTGATATGGATACTGCCCAGCTTGGTCTCGGCCACGCCTACTCTCGCGCTAAGGTGAAGTTCTCCGTCCAGCGTGACGACAACCACATTATTCAGGCTATTGCAATTTTGGACCAACTCGACAAGGCCATCAACACTTTCTCTATGAGAGTGAGAGAGTGGTACTCGTGGCACTTCCCCGAACTTGTCAAGATCGTTTCGGATAACCAGCGCTACGCTCAGATTGCACTCTTTGTCAAGGATAAGAAGACTCTGACTGATGAGAGCTTGCACGATCTTGCTGCTCTTGTGGAGGATGACGAAGGTGTTGCTCAGAGCATTATTGATGCTGCCAAGCACAGTATGGGCCAGGAAATCTCCGAGTCCGACATGGAGAACGTCATTGCGTTCGCACAAAGAGTTGTCAGCCTTTCCAAGTACCGCAAGTCGCTGCACTCTTACTTGGTTTCCAAGATGAGCGTCGTCGCTCCTAACCTTGCTGCGTTGATTGGAGAGATTGTTGGCGCTCGTCTGATTTCTCATGCCGGAAGCTTGACCAACTTGTCCAAGTATCCCGCTTCCACCGTGCAGATTCTCGGTGCGGAGAAGGCTCTTTTCAGAGCTCTGAAGACCAAGGGAAACACTCCCAAGTACGGACTGCTGTACCACTCTTCTTTCATTGGCCGGGCTGGCCCCAAGAACAAGGGCAGAATCTCGCGATTCCTTGCAAACAAGTGCTCTATCGCTTCCAGAATCGATAACTTCTCCGAGGAACCCTCGACCAAGTTCGGTGAAGTCCTGAAGAAGCAGGTTGAAGAACGCCTGGAGTTTTATGCTTCTGGCGCACCCCCTACTAAGAACGAAGTTGCCATGGTATGTTTAGTTTCCTCGATGAAGATCCTGTATGTGCAAGTCACTGACTGTCACAGAAATCTGCCATGGATGCCGTTCTGGCCGAGATGGACATCGACGCTGATGGCAGCGACAAGGAGATGCAGGGCGTCGATGACAAGGCTGAGAAGAAGGAGAAGAAGGAAAAGAAAGAAAAGAAGGAGAAGAAAGAGAAGAAGGACAAGAGCGAGAAGGAAGAAAAGAAGAAGAAGCGGAAGTCCGACGTTGGCGAAGGCGAATCCGAGAAGAAGAAGCGCAAGCACGACAGCGATGCCGAGCCCTCCAAGAAGAAGAAGAAGGTCTAAGGGCACCACTCTATGTTGGGACTAAAAGGGCGTATTCGTCGCGGCGTTTGCAGGGTTGATTTGTCTTTTGTGATTTATCTCGTTTGAGTTCCCTTACATCTTGTTGTTCTGAACGACTCTATTGGGCTGGGTATTTGTAAATTATATGATTGAAGCCTTTGTCGTGCTGAGTCTCTATAGTCCACAGAATCTCATTTGGTTCTAGCTATTTCCTTTCAACAGCTGGATGTCCCTGGGAAAGACACAGGTCTAGGTATCTAATGTCTGACTCGAGAAAATATTGATTATCATCATTCATGAACTCATCAACCTGGCTGACGAAAGTAAAAAACATCATTATGCAATATCTGAATCCTCCTCCTCCTCCTCCTCTTCTTCTTCTTCATCCCCTTCACCCGCGCTACTATCATTCTCATCAAACGTGTCTCTAAGGGCCCATCTGCCGATGAATCTCTCATCCCTGACCGGATCTCGTAGTGAGATTTTGCGACTGTCCATCCACCGCAGCAGGTCTGACTTGCGGATTGTGACATAGTGATCAGGCTCACCGGCAGCCTGCTTTGCCTTCCGCCTTTTGGAAGGTGTCTCAGGTTGAACAATGCCCATTCCTCTGAGGGCCGTAATCACGTCCTCCGTCAGCATCCCAGTGGCCAGCCCTATATCCCTGACGGTCATAAAAGTTGCTGAATGTCGTTTCCGAGTCTCTTTGACGGGCTGTGTCTCTTGTACAAAAGCAACTGTATCGTCCGACAACAAACGTCTTCCGATCCGTTCTTGCCAAAAGCGGGAATAGCTTCGCGCACCCATATCACTCAGTGGCTTCTCGGGACCGCCTATGAAACCCGCATCTTCTTCCCAGCCACTGATTTTATAACTAACACCCATCAATAACTTTCCCAGCTGCTTATGTTGGTAAGGTGGGAAGACCAAAATGCAGGCAAGGTTGTTCGCGTCCCAGGACAGTTTCTCCTTGGAGAAAAATCCTAGAATATGGTATTTTTCGGGGTTCTCAGGATCGGTGAACGTGAGGATGTAGTACAGAAAAGTCGCGACGTCGAAGAATACGGACTTGTGGTCGAGAAACAGCTTGGCAAAGAGCGAGAGGTTTTGCGCATAGAGCTTGTGTTCTTCTCCATCCACCTCCCATACTGAATACCCGCCATGTTCGTAGACCTGGGCGCCGGGAGGTGTTGTCCGGTGTTCGCAAAGTCGCATATGCTTCACATGGTTGTTCAAGTCGCACGAGTAACAGAAACACCAGCAACAGACATACAAACGGTCTGTGTCCTTGCTCACGAGGTCTTCGGGATAGATCGATTGATACCAAGTCTTGAATAAAAGGTCACCTAGTACAACCTGTTTCAGGTTACGCTCGGTCGGGGATTTCACATGGGGAGACGCGCCGTCGGCAGAGGCCATTGAGTGAGAGAGGAAATGGGAGACGTATTACGGTCAAGGCTGTGTGAAAGTGGCAGTTGCAATTCTATGTATGCGACGCTTCCTCTGATGCTGAGCCATCTGCGTAGCAGTTGCTGGGAAGAATTCGGAGGAGAAGCGACGTCAGGGTGTGGTTAAGTTCCAGCGTGCGAGACAATAATGTTCGGAGGAGTTATTCTCAATGGAGTCCTGTGTTGGAAATGATAACCTTGAGACTATTGACCCATGCAATATAATAGATAGTACAAGCACATGAAAGATGCATGCTCTATGGCCAATGGACGATTGATGCTGTTTTGGCAGCGTTCTGATGGATTATTTAGTGGCAATATTTCGTGGAGTGTTGCTCTTGCATCTTTAGCTTTGTCTCCGCCCGTCTGATTACTCTCAAGAAACTCCGAACGCCAACCACATGCGTATTCTGTTGCCTGCTATCCATCTCTGCCTTTATGATTTGATGGATTTTATGCATGAGCCCTGTCCAGCCAGTATCATTTGATTCTCCTCACTTCCCTTTGTCGTAGTGAACAAGGATAATCTGCCGCCAGTCAGAAGCTCTGGTCTCTGTGTTGCCATCCACAGGCAGCAGCATAGCTGCGGCCTCGTCAGCTTCTCGCCGCACCCCCATGCTATCTCTATCTATTTGAAGCTTGTAGCTCTCATCTTTTTCTAGTCTACCATTCTTTCTGTTCTATCAATATCTTCCGTTATCCATCTCAGTTGTGTCTCTATTGACCACTCTCCGATCGGTGGCTATCAGCAGCCATGTTGAAGCCATTTCAGATAAGAGATCTTCATGGATCCCCAACACAAGGAGATGCGTACAACTCTCTCGACTGTCTCCCACAGGGGAACCATGGTCACAGTAACTGTAGGCGCTCGGGCATTGTGCAGCTCTCAGCCTCTGACTACGATGAGATCGCATTGTCTCATCCCCGAGCCCGGTTGACATACGTGGATGATGATGACGGAGAGATTATCACTGTAAGTGTTATGTTCTGGTCAGATTTACACCTTCAGTCTTTAACACATATACTCCTAGGTCGGATCGTCTTTTGAGCTTTCTCAACGTCTGGACGAACCTATATATGATATGCCAATCCAGTCAAACCCTACACAAGATTCCGCGATACCTGAGACCATGCACATCTTCGATATTCGCCGATCTAACTCTGTCACTGAGCTATGGAAGCGATTTGAGTATAATCCGGCTGGCCGGGAAACAGAAGACACAAAGAACGCAGTAGAATCGACAACGGACAAGTCTACTCCTCCTTTACAAGACACCAGAGAATCGAATGCTGGTCTGTCTTCAAATGAAGGTTCCGAATCGCTTTTGGCAGCGTTTGAAATAGAGATGGCCAAGATTCTGAGCGCTTCAGAGTCTCGCAATACCAGCGATGCAGAAGAGATCCCTTCTTCTACGGAAGCGCCAAACGAGTCGGCAAGCTCTGGCAGACGCACAAATCCCGCTGTGGCCTTGGCTCAGGCGATGCACCACCTGATCAACGGAGCTGAAATGATTGGCTCCGAAGTGAGGTCAAGATTGCCAGAGTTAGAGCATCAGTTAGAGCATCATCTGCAGAACGCGCAAAGAGTCTTGCCAGAAAACGTCGGGTCGACTGTCCAGGTGGCTCTTGCAAGCTTGGATGCTCAGATGAGGAATCTGACCAATGCGCTGAACAACGCAAGCAGCGCAAGGGATCAGAGAACCAGCAACACGTTCCGGGGCGAGGTTCCTACACCCGCAGAGGCTGTAGACTGTCTGTATACTATGGCTTCTGAGCTCGGCCAGATGGGACACAGTCTATACTCGGCCTTTGAGACTGAGTTCGGTTCCCGTATTGGAGCGAGAGGTGCAAATCAGCCGTCGGATGGAAGTCTCCAAAATCCGGCGCCGGCTGACGAAGCTGCGGTGAGCCGAGAGCCTTCGGCTGAAGATTCGGTTTCGAGCACTAATACTGGGAAGGAGGCGAATGTCCCGCTAACCGCTGAAGAACCTGATACAACTTCAAGAGGGCAGGGAAGTAAAAACCGAGAGGAGCCGCGGCCATTCAGCAGCCGGACGGAGGAGCCTGGTCTCGCACAGTGCGTCCCATTGCAGCAGGACGAGTCGTCAGAGCTACCCGAATCCGTTCGTCATGGCGCCCCTACGTTCGATCTTCCTTATAGACCTCGTCCGTGGCGCCGTTTCCCTCATCCGTCCCATTGTCATTCCCACCACCACCATCATTCGCATCCTCATCCTCATTCTCGTCCCCATTCGCCTCCGCCTCCCCCGCACCGCCATCACGATAGTCATCCTCATCCTCATCCTCCTCACCATATCCAGCACCATCATCAACATCAGCCTCGCCCCTTTCCTCCGCCGCCCCCACCACATCAGCATCATCATATTCCTCATCTTCCTCACCCACCTCACCCGTTCCATCCCTCGCATATTCCTCGCCCGTCATGGGGAGCCCACGGCCCCTTCCGTCCATCATTTCCGCCTCATCCGCGTGCTCACAACCATGGATCATGGCGCTCCGCGTGGCCATTTTTCCGGCCGCACCAGGAGCACCAGTCTGAAGCGCCAACAGCTGCTACAGACCAAGTCCCCGACGCTGGCGCCGATGCACTCCGTTCTGCAAATGCAGTGTTGTTCATTGGCAATGTAGGGTTCAATGTTAGTGAGAAGACAATCAGAGATGTATTCGCTGCGAAGGGGTTCCTTGTCGATGTCCACTTGCCTTTGGACGCCGAAACCAGGAAACATGCAGGCTTTGGCTACCTTTACTTCCCTTCGGTTCACGCGGCAAGGGCAGCATTGGATGCCTTGCAAGGCACACACATTGATGGTCACTCGATCAATCTGGAACTAAGCGACCATTCGCCGATTACGTCCCTCCATCCTGACCAGGTTCCAGAGTGGGGTCACGCTCGTCGACCGTCGGAGCTGCACAGCTCGGCCAATCCATCTTCGGGAACAGAGCCTGAACGGCGCGAGGTTGGACAAGATGATAAGGGTGAAGAGTCCGTAAAAGCGAGGGAGACACGACCGATTCCTCTGAGAGTGACCGATTTACGTTCGAGCAACGAAGGCACAGATCTTGAGCCGAAAGGAAACAATATCCTGAGCACTACGCCTGACAATTTCCCCCGTCTCACTCGAGACTTAGAGCAGAGCCGCTTCCCTCCCATGTCCCAAATAGACGCTCATGTTCTAACCCACCACCGCCGCGACCCGGACGCATCGATGTTGGGTGCATCCGCGCCCGAGTGTGATGCGAGCCATGGGAATGATGTCCCTGGCAGATCGTGTCAACTGCAAAGTACCCCAGGCTCGTTTCCTGACGATGATGGCGATGGGACGCGGCCAGGTCCATTCCAAGAAGTCGCTCAAACGTCAAGCACAGGTCATGATGATCACTGTAAGCCTCGTCGGTCAAAGAGCATGAGATATTTGAGTCGCAACGGAGATAGCAGCCCCTCAAGAGACTTGAGACGGCGGGCAACTGAGCGACATTCTCTACGCCATGGTACACGGAACAGTGTTGGTGGATTTCACGACGAGGGATGCGCATACGACAACTACTCCAATACTTTCGGGCACTCTCGTCCTCAGAGCCTGACCCTATCGCAGGAAGCAATCTCGGTCCCGGATGAGAACCAACAACAGCCCGACCCAAGACTGAGTGCCATTGACGACTGCGTGGTTAGTCTGATTGGCCTAGGATACGAGAACACACTGGAGGGTGGTATTCAACGGATTGCGGTATATGCAGCCGCAGCGGACGGCAAGGTATCAGACGCCATTGAGATGATTGAGGAAGAACGCAAGGCGTACGAACAGCAAGGTCTTTGAAACAGAATGCTTCATTCATTTTCTCCATCCGCTCCTCTCACCTCTTCACTGTCTGGTTGCTTGTGATATGACTTGCTGCTGTTATACTTGCTTGGTTTAGCATACCATGTGCGATTATGGTCACTATAATGCCTTACAGGCGTACTTTCCTTCAGTAATATCTTGCAATATAAGCGATTCATGAAATACTTTTAATAATCTGTCTTTTTTTCAAACAAGTAAGAACAAACATAGGCTTTTGGTGATGACATCGGCGACCGCGATTCTGCCGTGCGGAAACAGCAGCACTCGGTCCGAGCCGAATTGAGCGAAGAAGATACGGTCTCAGCAATACGGCATCATCACAACACAACTTTTCATCCAGTCTAGTCAGAGCTATGCGGACATGGCAGAGGACCTTTGCCACGTCTGTTGCCAGACTGAATAGTAACGCAACAGGACGAAGCGGCGGTACCACCCTCCTGCGATGCGCGGAAGTTCTCCGGAAGAGTCAGGCTGGGAGCAGCAGTTACGAGAATCAAGAAATCAAGATCAACGGTTTCGTTCGCTCCGTTCGAAAGCAGAAACGCTTCGCGTTCGCAGAGATAACAGATGGTTCGACTATTGAGCCATTGCAGGCGTTCCTGAAGCCTGCGCAGGCGGCAGAGTACGTTGGGAGTCGCGATGAGGGCGTGGATATTGCGGCTTGAGTTGAGTGCTGATGGGTGTTGTAGATTATCTACGGGAACGGCCGTCGAGATTTCTGGGCTATGGAAGGCTTGTCCGCCTGGTAAAGAGCAGAGCCATGAACTCCAAACGACTGAGGTGAAGATTGTTGGCCAAGCAGAACCAGAGGTATGTTGCCCCGACTAGATGAGAGTTATGAGGGTAGAATCTGACTGTTCACTATTTGTCCAGACATATCCTATACAAAAGAAATATCACAGTCCTGACTTCCTCCGGTCGATCCCCCACCTTCGTCTCCGAACACCCTTCAATTCTGTCCTGTCGCGGTTTCGCTCTGAATGCTTATACCAGCTGGGCAATGTCTTTCGTGATGCGCCGAATGGTGGCTATGTACAAGTTCAACCGCCTTTGATTACATCATCGGACTGCGAAGGAGCTGGGGAGACATTTACAGTGCTGCCGCGTGAGACAATCATGGACCCCAAGTCGGAGGGGAACCATTTCTTCCGGGCACCCAAGTACCTGACGGTCTCGTCGCAGCTCCATCTGGAGGCCTACGCAGCCGAGCTGGGAAATGTCTGGGCTATCTCGCCGACGTTCCGTGCGGAGAAGAGCGACACCCCACGCCATCTCAGCGAGTTCTACATGCTCGAAGCGGAGATGAACTTCATGGACGACCTCGACTCCCTGACGGACGCGGTGGAATATGTGGTCCGCGATCTTACTCGCCGGTTGTACCAGTCGCCGGTCGGCCAAGAGATTCTGGCTGCTAAGCGGTCAGGCGAGAGTGGCCAAGACGATGCCGGGAATGGGGCAGTGCCGAACCTTCGACAGCGATGGGTTGATCTAATGGAGGGGCCTCGCTGGCGGCGAATCACCTATACGCAGGCGATGGAGTTGCTCGAAGCGGCAGTCGCTCGGGGAGAGGCCTCGTTCGATTATGCTCCTACGTGGACGGAAGGCCTCCAACTCGAACACGAGAAGTACATTGTCGACGTGATCAACCGGGGTCAGCCGGTATTCGTGACTGATTATCCCAAGGCCATCAAGCCGTTCTACATGGCGCCGTCTCAGGTGGCCCCAGGCAAGGACGAGGACATACGCGCGCCCGGGGAAACGGTCGCCTGCTTCGATCTGCTCCTGCCGGAGGTCAGCGAAGTCGCGGGCGGATCACTCCGTGAACACCGCCTGCCCAACATTATCCAGAACATGCGCGATCACGGGTTGATCAAGGAGCGCTTGTATCCTAGCTCTGGTTCTGGAGAGATGCCTACGACCCAGACGGCCCCTGAGCATCCGTTATACCCCCATCTCCAGCCGTATGAGGACTTGGGGCATTTGCAGTGGTACGCCGATCTTCGACGGTGGGGGAGCGCACCGCATGGAGGATTCGGACTTGGGTTTGACCGGTTTCTGAGTTATCTAGTTGGAGTCTCGAGTGTGCGGGATGTGGTGGCTTTTCCTCGATACTTTGGCCGGGCTGATTGTTAGCCTTTGCTGTACGGAGTAGTAAATGTATGATAGGTATTTTAGCATTATGAACGAATAGACTCCTAGCACCACGCCGAGTGACACACGAGCATCGAATCTTGGAACCTAATCACAATACTCCATACCCAGAAACGACTTACAATATCAGGCCACTGTCCAAAATCTTATCAAATCCCCGTGACCCGTCAGTGCCGTGACCCATTAAAGATTACAGGAAATAAGCACTAAACCTACGAGCCAACGCCAACAAACGCCCCCAACCAAACCCAGGATCCAAGAATAAAGACGAATCAAGGCTCACCTCAGGTTCGCACAGAGCCCGGACTCCATCGACGCAACGCCATCTCGCCTAATCGACGCCATCGCCGACGTTTTGACTCGTATCCAGGCCAACGGGTCGCGCGCGAGGGGATCCGACCGTCCAATCCTGGAGCTGGCCGTGTCGTCGAGACAGCCGGACAAGGGAGCTCGGTGAGATGGTGAGACAGAGTTCGAGTCCCCCATCTGCCATCTGGCGTTCTACGGTTTAGGAGCTGCGAGCTTGGGGAATGACATGCGCCACTTAACCTAAATCTAAATCCTTTGTAATCTCTACTCCGTAACGAAGGGAATTGTATCCGACGAGAGGGGTTGATTCGAGGAGAGAAAACTTTGTATTCCGATTGCATATGACTGGTGTTAGGAGGCTACCTGTGCGTACTCCGAGTTATGTATGCTAGAACGAGGCGAGCGTTGTAACTTACATTCCTCTCTGTCTACTCCGTAGATAGATGTTAGCCTGTAGGATCACATCCTCCGCATTATTTGAGCAATATGCTGCAGGATCCGTCGTTGAAGATAGGCGAGAGTCAAAAGGATTCTTCCCATGATCCTTGACTTTCGTGTTCCGTAGTGTGTGTACTCTGTGGATAAGGACTAGATAATCAGGACAGACTATCTTGATGCTAAAGTTCCACGTGGGGTCTGGGGTACCGTGATTGAGGCAGTAACAACTCGTAAGGTAGCAAACTAGTCAGAATCGTTCTCAGCCAAGCCAGACTGGTTCAGGGCTGGTCCTTGGCAAAGGACGGCTGCTATTCTTGTCGGTCATTTCTAGTGGAGAGGATGGACGATAAAGAACGGAGATCTGATCCAGAAGTTTCCGATAACCTATTAGAGTAGGCGGGTTTGAGTCAAAAAGGAAAATGGACGCGATAGATTGAAGTCTATATCTGTCCTCAGGAATGAGGACTGAATCCTTTGAGAGTATGTTATATTAGGCAGAATGATATGTGATCAACATAATTGAGGCCGTGCCCCTAACACTTCTTCAAGGGTCAAGACTTCCGAGCTGGTGATCCAACGGGTTGTCTGTCCTCTTTGAGAAATAAT
Organism: Aspergillus lentulus; assembly: GCF_010724455.1. The sequence continues at coordinate 148,812 of NW_022983892.1, read as the reverse complement.
CATAAGACCGTTGCCAAATTGTCAACAGCCGGGAACTCCGGAAAAGGAAGATCGGAGGCAACGGAGGTCAAGGAAGTCCGAGAACAAGCTGCGGTCTTGGACGGACCCTCGCTAAGGTCGCTACCGAGGCAATGGTGTTAGATGAGAGTAATAGTGGATAAACTCCACCCAACATTTTTTTCCTTTTTTTGTGTCCCATGTTATTGTAAGTTCAGATCTATTATTCATCATAAGGTATCAAGAACAAAACATTGACATTTCCTCGATACTTATGGAGGTACAGAAAGTGAATGCTGGAAACCCAGGTACTGGTAAGATAGTAATACAGTAATTAGTTAGTTAACTAACCTGGCTAGCTGACACACACTACTAGTACAGCGTCACTAACAGGCGCGGAGAAATGCCAAGTTGCCAACCTTACTGGTGTTAAGCATATGGAGCTCGGCCTGGAGGCGCCTGGCATGATGATTCGTCAGTGACTGAATCCCGGCAGACTAATGTATTGCCCTCGTATCACGGCATTAGTTGCGAATACGATGTGTCTGACTCTGACGGTCCGGCTCACCCGGGCTTCTCCTTTTTCTTTTTTCTATTTTCTATTTTTGCTTCTCTTGCTAAGGAGTCAAAGGAGGGGAAAATATTATTTTAACTCTGGGACATGAAACAGACAAGGAATGAGGATCCAAGCCCAGCTCCAAGCCTTGTGGTGCGGCGATCATGCGTGACTGTGTATGTATTTGTATTATAATATAATGACAGGAAGTGTTGGTCTGTTGGTGCCTCTGATTTTGAGCAATGTAAGAAGCAGCATAATAATAATAATAATAATAAAATAATCTTTCACAAGGTATGCTTGGCCTCAACAGAGTTTTTAAGTGTCCTACCTGCCGTCTTTAGGATAAAGCATGGAAGGTCTGCCAGCGGCTAGTGCCACCATCGAAATAATAAAGAAACCAAGGTATTTCTCTCAGCTGCAGCCTAATCAAGGATAGAGTAGTAAGGTTACGAGCGGGGATGTGCTTGGCTCTGCAGCGCTTTGACTCCGAGGGCCAGGGATGAGCTTGATAGGGAGGTGTCGCAGAGTTTTAACTCCTCAGCATTTCTCGTTCATTCCACATTATTGAGTTGCCTTAGCCCCAAGCGCTTGACATGGAGGTAAAAGTATGACATTTAGGCTTCGTATTGAAAGCAAGCTGCAGTAGATTCATGGCCAGGATGAAGAGGATCGTCTCAGGCATAGATCTACCTATCTGGATATCCATTCAAATTTGCCTGTGACAAATCCATAATCCTAATCCTTGTTAATGTAACCATAATCTAAATCAATCTTTCTCTTACTGTTATTTCCCACTTCCCAGTGGATACTTTAATCCCATTATGCTAGTGGAGATAAGCCTGTGCAACGTTTCACAGGGGCACGCCTTGGCAACCTTTAATTCAAATTAAGGGTTGCATTGGCATGACAAATCTCAACCCTTCCAAGTCGAAAAATGCGTCTTTTGATCTGGTATGCTCGATGTTCTATTGAGTTCGTCAGTGTAAAGAGACACTATGCAAGGAGAATGATCAGATATGTACGATCTTTTTTTTTTTACCTTTTCTGGCCATACCAGAGTCTGAAGGTTTGTGATATCATCTCAAGGAGCAAACCAATCTGACTCTGGCATTTGGTCCAGATTGCAATCTTCTCTGGTTCATCCTCGGGGATTATCTCGAGTTTATTTACGGGAATGTACGGAGCCCGTTATGCTCGGCCGAGTCTTGTTGCTTGCTAGTTGCAAAGGGTAGTATCGTAGGCGCCGTGATACATACTTGCTACATCCCTGCTGTTGCCCTTGGAATGTAATCCTCAAGACAACGGTTCCTTTTCACACAAGCAGAAACATTATCAATCAAGACAGTGCGTCTATCGGCGTCGCAGCACAAGATGTGGAAGCAATTTAGATGCAACTGCAGATCAATCCGCCGTCCGGTTGTACCGCCCCAGTCGGCGAAGACATGCAGACTGCAGCAGTACTCTTCCCCGAAGCTAGACAGATCATATCCCAAGACTGATAATGGACTTTCCCTTCTGGCTAGTGACTTGTCAGTTGAGGTTGATCGCGGGCCGCAGATCATTTTATTCTTGAAATGCACAGTGGGGGTCAATTGTCAGTAGTATCTAGACTATTATCTGCATACCTAGTATGTGATTTTGACACATCCTACGTATCACCATTCAACCGACGCAACCCGCCTTCAGAGGGGATACTGCAAGGCAGGTCAGCCCCTCATCCTTATCTTCTTCGCTTGTTGGTTGCCTAAGCGAGTATATTTGCGGTTTCTGCCGACACGCATCTCAATATATGAGAGCTCAGCTGCAAATCAACCAGCCACTGCATCACAGCAATGACGACGCATGATTACCTTTGTCAGATACATGTAAGGCTTACCTGAGAGCCAACCAGCAGTCAAAATACGTGAGTGTGACAAATTGACAATACACCTTCCCATAGAGGTATAATTTCCAACCAGTGGAACCGGCCAAGTGGCCAAGAAGAATGGAACCAGGATTCAGCGCGCTTTGTTGGCGATACGCTTATCCTGAGTCAGGGACTGCACTGGTCGATGACTAGTAGATTCTGCGACAATAGTCTTACTCTTCTGGTAAAAAAAAATTATTTATTTATGATGTTAGAATTCAGCCTATGGAAATTGTGGATGATTTTGCTGTCTCACTCTCCCTCTCACTGGCCCCAGGAATAAGAATTCTTTTTGGCCCCCCCCGGAGTATTTTCTCATAATGGATTGTGCAATAATCTTCCAAAGAATATAGAAGGCTGGAAGCGAAAACTCTCTTGTCCAGCACTTCCTGGCTGTGCTTAAACCTTATCCATGATCTTATTTTGAGTGATGATGTCCTCTACATGATCAGAAGGACCATGTTGCCTATTATTCATCTTACGTCGTCGAAATCTAATTTCTGAAAATACTCGATATAGAACTGCCTCTTATTCCAGGAATATGACTAAATCACCTGCATAGCACAATCATCAGAAGGCGCTGTCTGGTGGATAAACTCTGCCAAGGATCGTGTCGGGTCTGTGACTAATCCGAATGTAGTTGCCTAATCCATGATCTCCAACCCAACTAACGGGACAAGAAGTGACGACGATGGATCATGAAAGGACATTTGAATCTTAATACTACCTAGGAGCAAAGTAAAAGGCGAACATGTGAAGTCTGCCGTCGCGTGATTTATACCAAATACCTAGTTGTGGAGTGCGTGTTCACCTTTCCACCTTACTACTTCGTAAACTTCAAGAGTCTCTGTGGATGAGAGTTATGTGGCTTAACGAATACGAAGGAGAGTATCGCCACAGGTTTGCTTCAGTCAAGGATTTGTGGAGCAATAAAAAGATTCATGCCTTTAGAGAGGTAACAATAATATGGTCAGCTCGTACCGAGTACCCATGATTCATAATCGGAAATAAAGGGATATGACGGATATACGGCAGTGCCTAGAGGCCAGATAAGGTAATTCCAAGGAGAAGCCCACAAGGCGACGACTAGTGCGTTGGTGGACCAAGTTGGTAGGACCTAGTCCAAAATGGCGTCAGCCATTCCTACTATGATCCATGACTGGTCTGGCATTAATTCTGGAAATTTGTCATTTAACTCTGGATGGACTTAAAGGGTAATTATCAGCCGGGCGTAGCCGCTGCAAAAGCAACATTTGGCCCAGATTGAACCATATTATTATAATTTATAAGCCGGGGCGCGATCGGTGAATTGTGCATCCAAGGTACGTGGTGTGCTCCATATAAGAGATACCCATAAATGGGGGTTTTCCAGAACCCCCGCTTGAAAACTTATTTCCCCAACCAAATCAAACCAAAAGTTGGCCTTTCTAAGTATTCGTATCATTCTCAGACAGTCGATAAGAGCTAATACTAACGAAACCAGGATGAGGATTACTGAGACATTGAGACTATTTATTAGTAGTTCAAAGTCGACTAGACTCAGACTACATGGGGAGAAGTGGAGCCCTTGGGCAGGGTAGATGGGGCCTTTCTTTCTAAGCGAGGTTAAGGTTCCTCGTGTTGGATTAAGCTTAAGCTTCAGAAAGTCGCGCACTAATCAATATTAGGGTGCGATCAAGCGATCAGAGCGCCACCGTACTGCGCGTAACCTTGTATTATTCCATTTTTATTGGAGTCCGTGGTCCATTAAGTGGAGGTTCTTACGTATTATTGTATTTATGACCTGTGACCACCTGCGCTAGAACATTACCTTTACCATATTGTGTCTCGGCCCTACCGGGGCCCGAGCGATAATTTAGGATTTATTGTCAATTTGTTACCTGGCATTTACAACAGACGAAGCCAAGAAAAAAAGAGAATGTTGCCAAGTCTTGACACTCTCTGGAGCTTGCACTTTTGGCAGACAACGGAAGAATTCAGATCAGGTTTCATGGCCGTATGACAAGGTATGTAAAGCTGTCAAGGAAGTCCAGAATGCTAGGCACCTCCTTGAATCTGTCAGCAGTCAAATCTCAAGTTTGAGATGAGCAATAACCTGATACTGTGGAATGAGGCACCTGGTATGCATCAAGTTGGACATGATGACACTTGGAAGTTAGAACATGCATAATCTTGAAGTGTACTTTAGTCAAGTCTTGATTTGGAGCTGTCTTGGATACTGGTCGCATTCATCTCCCATACCTTACTTCCAGAAAGCTGCTGAATTTACAGGATTTGGCTCAACAAGGAAATTTATCTTCCTTAGGATTGGTCATGCTTATTTCATTTCTAATAATTCAAACCAGAAATTCCGTGGTCTCCTGTTACACTTTACTTTTCCCAACCATGGATCGCTTAAACCTGAACAAGTTTAAATGACTCTTTGAATAGATTTAATAATCATTCATAATTCATAATTCCAGGCCACAGCCAGCATAAAATACATAATCTCATCAATACAGTCATTAATGAATGGTCCAAAGACATTCCTTTACTGTTGTTTCATCCTAGTTACCCACATGGATCCCTTCTCTGGCTGTTTCTCGGCGCTGAGACACCGGCCAGCGCCTATGAGGTCCAAGCAACTGTGGTTGTATTTTTTTCCTTTTTTTTTTCTGCCCTTTTTCCCTTTATTATTGCTTTCCACTTTGACTTCTGAATAAAAAAGTAACTTTTGAATCCTGTGGGGTTCAGAGTTGAGTCCGTCTCCACTCTATCTTTACTTACTCCTGCTGATGCTTTTCTACTAAGTATTATTATTATAATTATTTTTTATTTTTCTCTCAATAAATTTTATGCCTCGTATTATTGTTGTATTAGTGCTACTACTATTCTTTCTCCCTGTCTCTCTTATTTTGGTTTACTTTTCTTTTTTGTCACTCTTCCTTATTATCTCTCCTTCTTCCTCTCTTTCTTGCTTCATTTTCTTCCTTTTACGACCCTTTCCAAACTGACACTGTTCCATCCCTCCTCATAACTTGGGATCCGATCTATTATCCAGACATTCCGTTTATCTCCTTCAGTCCAGGTGGGTACAAAAAGGATCTTCTTTCATATGATGTCAATCCCCTCTCCTCACTTCAGTCTGTGATACCGCATGGCCAATTTACTCGGCCTTCCCTGCATTCTTTCTTCCCTTTATTCTCCTATCGTCTTTCTCCACTCCCTTTTGTCTGCCCTGTTTCTGCTTCCCATTCCAGCTCCCCTTGTCTCTCCTGTTTCCCCCTCTCGTCACATTCCAAGGCAGTTGATCATCCTGAAGAATTACATTAACATCAGCTTCTGCTCGTCCACAGACCTCTACTCAGCTCTACCGTTATCTATCGGATCTGTCGGTCGTCCGTATCTGGACCCGAATCTGATTTCCATTTCCGGAAATCCACTACACTTCACAAAGAGCCCAGCCTCTATCGCGGTCGAACTATAAACAAAGTCCACGCCTTAAAACGACGGGGCGCAGGCATATCACCATCCTACCTAAGCCACAGTCAAACCAACAACCGCCATCATCATTTCGTACTTTGCAAAGCCATCTGCCCTGGCGCTCAGACCTTCCACCGTCACGGGTACTTATCCAGATCAGCGAGGGTGGATGGAGACGTATCACGGTCACGTCCGCACTCCGGCGGACGCCATCATCCTCTTCGAAGCATGCCGTATCGGCCTTCTTCCCCGCGTTCAGAGACGACTCTCGGAGAAAGAGCGCCAATCTATCCAGTCCGGTTCGGTATTCGTCTGGGATGAGCGTGAAGCAGGTATGCGACGATGGACAGACGGCAAATCATGGAGTGCCAGTCGAGTATCGGGCAGTTTTCTCACCTATCGCGAGATGGAGGGCAAGCGTGGGGGTACCGTCACACAACCACTCAGAGCCGGTAAAACGCCTGACAGCAGAGGGAGCGACGACGACCGCGGCGACGGCGCTGACGATGGGCCTGACGGGTACCGATATAAGCCCGACGGACTCATGAAGCAGTCCTTCAGCATCACCACATCCACCGGCCAGCATCTCCACCTCATCAGCTACTACTCGCGATCGCATCCGGCTGCTGCCACTCTCCAACAACCCTCCACCGACCCTGCGTTACGGCATGTGCGTCCTCAGAAGGGACTGTATCCCGAATCGACCGTCAACGACCAGCAGAATCTGCCGGTGGTCACTCGCGGCCCCATGGCGGGCGCCACTTATTCTGTCCCTCATCCGATGAGTGCATATGTGCGCGCTGGAGCTACACATCCTCAATCATATACTCCGCCCTATGCATGGCCCCCAACACCGCTGGGAACTCCGCCGACCATCGCTCTGCCATATGGCGCCTCCTACTTGTCCGCCGTACCCACACCTAATGGCCCAGCCATTGCGTACGGGCAACCGCCTCCACATCACCACCCGGCTCTTCCACCGCCTCCGCCGCAACACGGACTGCATCCGCCATACGACCGATCAGTACATCCGGGTCATCCAGCGGAAAGCTCATTACCACCCGCTATTCCACCCCCAATGGCGCAACATACACCCCTTCCGGCACTCACAGGGCGCTCTCCTCGCCTAGCTCCTGACGCCCGCGACAACTACCAACGAAGCCCGCGAGACTACCCGACACATTCGGTAGATCCCCGTATCCCGTCCCCTCGCATGCATGCTCCTTCCGCCTCGCATAGCAACGGCGTGGGACACTCTGTGCGCAGCCCGCGGACAATAAGCCAGGCACCGCCAACCCCCTTACCACAGGTCGCGGCTCCGTCATTGAACGGGACTTCCAAACCAGCCGATTCCAACCACAACAACAGCACAGCGACTACCTCTGCCACCACCGTTCCCAGCATTGGGGCGCTGATGAACGGCGCCTCAGGCCCGTTGTCATCCATTACATCCGCACCATCCAACAAACTCAACGCTCCTCGCTTGGGCGGCAGTCCCCGCGCGGAAGGGCCGAAAGATATCCCCAGCGAAAAGATTGGGTTTGGGGGCGAGGATATGCGGGCTCTGCGGCAGCTGGATCGGGTTTTTACCGCTTAGATTTTCATTATTTCCATTTGTATAGCAACTCCGTCTCGTTGCTTGTCAGACGACGAATGCTGTCCTTTCTTTGATTTTCATTTTTATCTATTGTCATGGGGGGCTCGGCGTTCATAAGAGGTGCATTGATTTTGTTATTAGCATGGGTGGGATCTGATCTATCTGTGTATCGACTTCGGCTTCGAATCGAATGGGCATTTTTGCATATGTCTCCATAAATGTGCCACGCTAGCTTGCATTGGGACCGGTAGCTGATGGGTCGAATCAATATAGATGATTTCGTCCATTTTCATTGCGAAGCAAAGCGTAGATGTTTACTAGCTGGTAGTGTACCGATGTAGATTCAATTTAGGTCACGTCATGATTACTTGTATGCCTGTGGGTGATCATTCGTCTCACATCCTCGCCAGCGTGTCACATGCTATACTACACCGTTTAGACTCAGCCCCCCATAATGGATTCAAATCATGAATCCGCCCGCCGTCCCGGCGAAGCGACAGTCACAGTCACGAAGCCACTTTCCGATAAGCTAGAGGTATCACTCGCCGTCCGTGTCGTGACTCTCGGCGCTGCTGCTGCTGCTGCTGCTGCTGCTGCCGCCGCCGCCGCACAGCCATCTTTATCCTCGCCATCTCCCTTCCCATGCGGAGCGAGAATCCCCATCTCGACGTAGCGATCCAGCTGCTCACGAGACGAGGAGCGATCGCGGTCACGGTTGCGATCGCCGCCACGCAGCCAGCGCGATTCCCACCAGCGCTTGCGACCGAGGAGATCGGCGTCGGTGGCGAGCGCGGAGTCGAGCTCCCCGCGCTGGACGACGAGGGCCTTATCCTCGTTGAGCTCGCAGAAGCCGACTGCGTTGAAGAGTACGATGATGAGTAGGGCGGGGGCGTAGCCAAGGCCGTAGAGCCAGCCCTGGCTGACTGCCACGCGGAGCGGGGAGACGGACCAGTCGAAGGCGGCGGCGATGGCGTAGCCCGTTTTGAGGCCGAGGAGGACGAGGGCGACGAGGAATTCTGGGGGGCTGACGGTGAGGTAGAAGGTTGCTTGGGCGAGGGGGCTGGTGGGAGTTGCTCGGTACCGATAGATGCTGTGTTCGAGGCTGTAGCAGATGACCAGTGTGCCGGCCAGGGACATGAAGGCTGCGAGCTTGAAGCGGAGATCCGTGGCGAGGGGCTGGGCGCGTAGCGCGGTCAGTTCTGGGCTGCGCTGCAGCTCGACGCCTGTCCAGCTGCGGGGGATGGTCAGGAAGAAGTTGGATAGGGCGAAGGCGTAGAAAAGGATGGGAAGGAGGGATTCCTGGCGGCGTCGGCTGCTGCGCTTTGTGAAGGCGTAGGGGTCGCGGTCGAGGATCTGGCGTTCTTGCCAGGAAGCCCTTCTTGTTGTCAGTACAGAGATGTTTAAAAGGTTGCGTGCAAAGTGAAGTATACCAGTGCCGCACGGCCTCCCAGACGGCCGCCATGAGGCCTGGGGTCATCAGAGTGTAAAAGACACTCTGCAGAATTAACGAGGTTCCCTGAATATGGCTGCGGTCTACGTCTACGGTCATGATGCAGCTGATCAGTCCACAGGCAGAGACGAACAGCAGCCACAGCCACTTGAGTCGACGGCCCATCGTACGACCGGGTAGATATTTGCGACTGTGTTTTCGCAGATTGAACATGGTGAGGAACATGGAGACAGCAAAGAACGCGGTGAACGCCATCCCGATCGAGGCATGTTGGCCTATGCCGTGGATAGGCGCGTAGCAGGAGATACCGTCGACAAAGGTGCCATTCTCGTCCATACGAGGTTGGAACTCTTGGAAAGCGAGATAGCAGTCGGTGCCATTGGAGAGCGTGCCGTTGCTGTATAGCGTGTATTTGTACACGTCCAACATCGTCCGGTTGAAATGGACTTCATTGACGACCACATCTGTCGCGTTGGCGCCTGACTCATATGGAGTCGCTGCTCGGATGTGAAGGATAGTCATAACGCTCGATGTGCTTCGTTTCTCTCTTCCTGTGGAGCGTCCAGCACCGGTGATATCCTCAATCGAGGTACCTCAATGCCGCCGTGATCATCGCGGATAGAGACTGACAAGAACAGGTCGAACATTGTTAATTGATGATAGAACAGATTTCAGCTGCGATGAGGAGAGCGGAAGGACCGGAGGTTGACGATGTGATGACGAGGTTGAGGTGGTATTCGGGACAGTCAATGATGATATGACAGCTGGGAGCCATGTGTCTCGTCTAGTGCCTGCCGGGAGCACTCCATAACCAGTGGTGTAAGCCACCTACAAAGCTTCAAGTGAGGGACTCTGGACCCATTTCCATTTACTGCTTCTGACAGTTTAGTTCCATTGCAAATGATGATGATCCTCAGGCAAAAAGGCAGAAACCCCACGCTGCTCCTTATCGATAAGATAGAGTTGTTATCGATAACCTTACCCCTTTGAGGTTGCCCTGGATATTAACCTGCACTACTTTCATCGTCCATTTCTCAATGATGCTGTAAATGCGATTGAGTAATGGAATCATCCAGCCGATGAATCATATGCAGTGAGACCTTAAAGCCACGCATACACCGTACGGAGTACATGGCAGTGGCAAGACAGACGACTCCTTGCGAGGCATATTCAACTATAATTGGTTCTGCCGCTGACTGTGAGGGATTTCTGTGTGACCTGCAAGGAACTGCAGAGCTATCTGTTTGTGCCCCGTGCTCTCTGAGCGGCAGCTAGCTGAATAGCTTGTGCCGTATGGATCCTGTCTCGACCTTGAGGGAGAAATTATGTCCATGCGCCTGCCAATCAACAGCTACAAGGCAATACCGCATTGAGATTGAGGTGAACTTTGTCCGCATGGAGGGTTGACCTGTCCATCTTCCTTTGAGGGCGTAAGGTTGTTTTGACCGCACATCCAAGTTGATTAGATATGAGAGATGCATTCCTTTCCAGACCGACAGATTCATGTCCCTGGGCGAAACATACGTCTGCTGAATTTGGAAGGAGTCCACGTGATGACATGTACGAGAAAATATAGGTGGCTTACGCCTCCTCATGAAGCGCAGTATCTAGAAGTGCCTTTTTGTAAAATTTGAGATCGAAAGACACGTACGTATTCAATATTCAGGATGGAATATACGCGCCTGGACGGAAGGATGAGACACAGCCTTCTGGCTTGAGCAATCAGAGGAGCTTCTGGCTCCTTCTACAGAACAGCGCAGTGCTTTTGTCAGGACCCAAGAAACTTTGGGAAGTAAATTTCAATCTGAAACTGATTGAACTACGACTTGATAAAATGCAAGACCGGAAGATCTCGGTGATGCAAACCCCGCAAAGAGATGATGGGGTGCATGAGACTAGGAGGACAGCTCACCGGAACAGGTTACACTAATTCATTGCATCCGGGGGAAATATATAACAAGACGAGGTGGTTGGCCAGAGACTGGACGCCAGTGAGCTGTGAGCATTTGGAAAAGGAACTGTGTATCCGTATCTCCGTAAGATAAATGAGCTCCCTCATACAGTCATACTTAAGCGTTCCACAAGTGGAGAATCCTAACATGGCTATTGAATTCGATTATCCGTGCTTTGTACGAACTTGAGATTGTTTACTCCTCTCATGGAGTCGCACTTTGTAACACTCAGCCTCATACATATCAAAATCACAATTATCGTGATCGGAAAGAATCAAAGTCGTGTCCCTGCACTAGCGATAGAAACTTGTCGAAATGAACAGAAGCAGACAGGAAAAGCTGAACGCTCCGGATGTCACTGTGCTTATGTGATTGGCCCTCAACCAAGAAGCGAAATAATGTACAAGGTTCGATTGATGAAACTACTCCGTAATGAGATTGGGATATTTGGTGTCAGACTGGGCTAGACACACTAGATACTGACTCCACAGACATAGTCCAGTCCATAGTGTTCTGCATCAGACCATCCGTCCGATCGGCCCCATTCTCGGTTGACTTTCCCTGAACGAGAAGAGCAACACGAGGTCAGGTGGTTCTTGTGGGCGCCGTGGGTCCGTTAGACAGGGCAACTTTTTTCATTCCCTGTCAGTAGGCGACACCAACTATCTAGTACGTAGCAAGAAAGTACAGAGGAGCAAGACATAACAAAGTTTATGGCATTGCGTATCTAGGCATCAGCCTACGACGTTTCTCAGCATGGTCGATGATGTCAGATAAGGGCGCACATGATAAAATTGAAGTAAGCCTGACGACGACGACGATACTGATGGCAATAGGAAAGAGGCTCTGGGCATGATGAAGTTTAATCGACCTCAAGTTGGACAATCAGGTCTTGCGGTAATTAAAAGTCAAGTTCCCTTGTCACCTAAGGTAACCTCTATGGTTCACAGCGGGATGACCCTCCCGTCTGGATCCACTAGGTACCTTACACTGCGGTGGAGACTGTAGCATGATATTATTCAAGCCAGCAAAAGATATGAAACTCAAAGTCTCAAACACTCAGGGTAAGGGAAATGCACCAAAAGAAGACCGCTGGGATTGTATGGGGCATTATGAATTGATGTCTGGCCACCAGAGTCTAGACTCTGACACACGACAGCTGCAGCAACAAATATTGTACATTCCCCTAACTAGAATGGGGGGTTGACTGATGACTGATGAAAGGCTAGCTATTTTTGTACATACAGGACTAGTCGGGGATGCATAAGACAACAAAGAAGATCAGGGATTACTTTAGTCTCCGCTCTCTGACGGTGGAGCCTGTTTCACCACCACATTCTTGACTGCTGGTGCTGATTCCCATCGTCAAGGTCATCTGTCCATCTTGTTGTCCTCATATATGGAGGATGGCGTTGCCCAAGGTCGACGCCTCTCGGTACTTGTACAATAACCGGGCAATTTTGACTTTGGACTTGCGAGTCATTTCGGAACTAGCGAAGTGTACTGTGTAGCACAAGTTTCCAATAGGATTGCCATAACCCAAAGATGGTCGGTAAAGGGCACTACTGTGTGTGATTGGAAGAGGTTTCCCGCGCTATGGTAAATCTCCGGCTTGCCTGAACCAGGTATCCCGCTCACCTGACACACACCAATTCCTAGTTCAACTGGGAGTCTGTCACTGACTCGGTGAATCAACAGAGGGACATGGAGCACTTGATACGGTATCGATTCTTTGTACCCGGTACACAGGGACAGATATCTATTCCTACTAGTCCGTCTCCTCGAGCCGGTGTTCCGATCATCATGATCACCAAGCTTAAATCCCTTACAAGGCCACCATAGGGAAAAAAGAAACACTTGATTTACCGTAAAATCTACCCCTGATAACAATGTAACCCCGCGGAAGAAGTAACGATGAGAAATCAAAACGGCATTTCCAGCCTCCCAAAGCTTCCTCGGGCATCTTCCAGTTCGTCCCTCGACAGACAAAGTTTTGAGGTGGATCAACAGGCCATCAGCCGGGTTGACTCCCAACTTCCCAAGTCATAAAGCAACAGGAGGCCCAAGCACTCGGAAACAATACCACCCAATTATGGAAGCGTTGTCTTGTGCCCTTCCTTCCAAGGCGTGGAGGGAGGACAAGTTGGTGAGAGATCGAGTGATCGCTGAGATCAGTATGTAAGGTAGTCGGTTTCATGTTTGCCTACAAGGACATAGTGACATGGAAATACGGTTATTTTGTGAGAGTGTCTGTTCTGAATCAGTTGACGGTGCAGGGACGGGACTCGTCCGAATAATACTGGGATCATTCATGGTTAGAGCAAGGAACGACGCGGAAGAACTTGTTAGTTGTTACAGAGTCATCAGTGTGAAGTGGACCTGTCACCAGTCAATGAGTCAAGAACTGGCCGGGAATGGAGGGGAAAAGGGCGCCTTTTTTGTAATTTGTAGCGATGATTTTCTTGTCCTCGGAAGTCTGTGCGAGTCGATCTGGCCCACTTTCCCCAGATTGTCTGTATGACGAGGGAAAGGACGCAGGAGCAATCAGCAAACACTGCATGCCTGGTGGATTTCCAGACCTTCTCTTCTGTGGATCGATACCACACCTTGACCGCCATCACGTCCAGAATGGACCAAATAAGCATCAATAAACAGAGATGGATCTGGTCAGAAGAGTCCGCAGTCACAGCTGCATGATTTGGCCAGAGGCTGGAGTTTGAGACAAAGTCGAAGTAATAGCGTGGGGGGAACAGCGCCTAGCTGAGCCTGAGCCGTGTTCCGTCCTATTCTTGCTGGCACGCATGTAATTCTCACCCGTTACTACTATTATCATTGAATTATCTAAGAAGCAGATCGACAACGGTTTAAATCTACAGAGCAGAGAGCATCAATCTCAGATGATCAGGGCCATTGTAGACTTCATAAATTATAGAATGGCTTTTGTCTTCGTTATTCGGGTCTCTCGTCCATGGAAAAGGTAGGTAGGTATTTGGCATTGAACCCACTCTGTATATTTATCAACGCGTGACAAGCCAACTGTAATTTCCGTCTTCATTCCATTTAGGGTAGTCTTCTTATGGTGGATGCAGGGATGAGTCTGGGGAAACAAGGCCCAGTTGCCAACCGAGATGCATCATATTCTTCTCGCAGCCAAAGACAGCGTCGAGGATCATCCGCCGTCGTCACCCGTGCATTGGGATTTGGAACCGGTCAAACGAACCTGTGAGCGTGGTTGATTCCCTTATTAATAAATATTGAGCAATCTTTGCTTTTTCTTTCTTTTCTAATTTTAAAATTGCCCATCTTCTTCTAAGGTTTTCCCTAACTTTTCCGGAGTGCATCTGATCCTCGCGATGGCTTTTCTTGGGCTCCCAGGTTGCCTTGTTGTTTTTTCGACGGAGTACCCCGTACCGTACCTATATTCCCCCAGTCCTCCAGTGAACCAATCAATTGCGTATATCCAACATGCTTGGCCGCCTGTTTTCCCTCTTCTACAACAAAACCCCCGCATGTTAGAGTTTAGGCAGGCAAGGTGGAGAGGTAGGGAAGGTCAACGAGAAGGAATGCAGATCGTCTGTCATCTGGACAGTAGGGGGCTCAGTACATCGTACCAAGATCAGTTGGCTGTTGGTTGTTCCGGTGGTCAGAGTTCATAAGAAGTTTACCAGTTCAGGTTGGCTCGATTTAAATGGATAGGTCTGGGTAGGTAGGTTAGGTAGTATTTGCCTAGTCTGAGCGGCCCCTCTCCACTGGGTTTCTGTACGTGCATACGAAGTACATCGACGGAGACAACCCTATAGATTGAGCATTGGAGTGATCCACGTCAGGACGGAGGAGTAGTACGACTACTAACGGAACTTGCAGAGGATTGTCATTCTTGATGGTAGCTTTTAGGCATAGTTTCTGGCTGGTTACTTTCCTAGTCCTAGAGTTTGTTTTAAATGCCTGTAGCTACTGTAGTGGTCAGTAGGACTAGTCCACGAATTAATTCATTACTGTCTGCTTCATTCCACGGTAATTATTTAGAAGAATATTGCTGAGCATTATCTCCCTCTGGGTGGTGAGGAAGTAGTATAATATACCTCGCAATCCACCCCCATTTCCCTCAGTCTCTCCCTTTCCTCGAGTCTTCTTTCTCTTTCTCTTGCTGGCCTCTTGACTCGTCGCTAATCGCAAAGTTGCTGACTTGCTGCTATTAAAGTAGCTCCTGCTCCACCTCTCATCTACTTTAGTCCACAGACAGATCGCCTCCTGTCCCCATCACCATACACTACAACCACTGTCATCCTGTACGCCTACTACTAACTACGACTCCGACTAGAATATTCAAAATGACTAACAATGGCCACAGCCAACTGTACGGAGTAGCTCAAATCCTCAAAAGGCTTCGACTTTCTGAGAGGCCACCCCCTGCACCCATCGCTGCCTCTCACCAGCCTAATTGAATCGCAGCCAAGTCGGCAGGCTCCCCACTCACCAGGACGTCCGTCATTAAAAACTGAATAAACTTCTTTAACCTACATATTATTGAAGTTCTGAACCCATCCCACTGGCCCCATCTTACTATTAGGTGGTTCCATTCGCGGTTTCAAGGTTTCTTCTACCTACCTACATACATACGGCAAATCCACCCTCCAAAATCGCCGGTCGCAAAATCAGACTCGTGCTGTGTTGGATTACCCCTCTTCTTCTTCTTCTTCTTCCTCCTCTTCTCTTTCCTTGCTTCACTCACACCTCACCAATTAATATCCGTCGGTCCTTTTGTGACACAGTCCCTGGGGGGTAGCTGTGCCCTCGAACCGCAAGACATATCCACTCCGGCGAAGGAAGCCAAGCAAATTCGAGTACCACCACATCCACCACCAACCTCGTCCAAGTTATATGCGGCCCACATTCTTTCAATGTTGTCCATGCAAAAGACGCCCACCTTCATCCTGGCCCCAACTGCGAATCTCAACACTCAGAACCCTCATGGCATCCAACCCAACCCAACCGTGGACCATCGCAACTCCACCCGCGCACTGAGTTTGTCGGAAATCCCCGCCTTTCCCGATGGCCCATCCATGGACGATGCTCTCTCCCGCCATGAAAGCATCAGCACCGACGGCACCTCCAACGATTCTCCCGAGTCCTGGGACGGGGAAAGCCACTCTGATAGCTCTCCCTCGGTCGACTATGAGATCAAAATACACGACGGCTCGTACCCGTTCGTCGACTCGACGTTAGCCCCGCTCCCTTCCTCCTCGTCCTCCGCGACTGCCACCGCCATCATGACAGCCGGGTCAAAACATTTCCAGATTAACTACGTCGCTTCTAATAATATGAATGTGTCCATGGCCGATGATGTGACCCCCAAGGTCGAGGATGTTGACGGTGCGGAGGACTTGCGGAGCATCAAGCCCCTCGAGGCGGAAACCGCCAGTGCGAGCAATCATCCCTGTACTACGACACCCACGGCCGCTCCCGTCAATGTACCACGGAAACGTGGTCGCCCACGCAAACATCCGCTGCCAGTACCCGGGGGCCAGATCAAGATCACCAAGGGAAGATCCAAGACGGGCTGTATTACTTGTCGACGAAGGAAGAAGAAGTGCGACGAGACAAAGCCATCGTAATTCACCCCACCATTCACCCAGATTAATCGCATGCGCCGCAATGGTCAGCTAATTTCGTCTTCCAGGTGTTTAAACTGTCAGAAGAATGCGGTTGTGTGCGAAGGGTACCCTCCCAAGGAGATCTGGAAAAGTGGTAAACAGAAGATGGAGGATGGTAAGGCCCTGGAACTCCTTGTGACGTGGCCGATGGACATCTTGCTGACCCCTTAATCTTGAAATGCAGCGGCACGTACCAAAGCGCTCGCAGCTGTACCGCGCTCCCTACCTTTGCTCATCGACGGCGTGGAAACCGAAATCGACCGACGATTTCTTGACCATTTCGTCTACGGCTTCAGTCGTGTGCTGACGTTAATCAACGATGACACCAATCCCTTCAAAGAAATCCTCCTTCCCATGGCCGCTCAACATCGAGGGTTGATGCACTCGCTCATGTGTTTGTCCGGCTCACATCTGTCGGCGTTCGATCCAGAGCCCATGCTGAAGGAGCGCAAATTCTACCATTTCCATCATGCTATTCAAGATCTCAAAGACAGCATCATGTCGTCGAGTATCAAATCGTCGGGAACTTCCCAGGAGCCAGAGCTTTTGGTAGAGGACCCCATCATCGCATCGACCATCGCTCTCAGTCTCAATACGATCTGCGAAGGGGAGACTAAGGGCGAGTACAGGCCGCATATGGATGCGGCGAGGTATCTGCTGGTGACCCAGCAACCACGAAACGAGAAATTCCGGCAGTTCATCGTCGAGTTCTTCCAGTACCACGACGTATCCAACTCAATTACCTCTCTGGACCGTCGCCCCGCCCTTCGGAGTGATGATCTAAAACTTCCCGACTTTGTGCCTCAGCAAGCCGGAATGTTTCTCGGCGTGTTCGACGGTTTGTTCAATTATATTTCCGATGTCACAAGGCTGCGCGACCGTATTCGGCAGCGATCGAACGAAGGATACGAGCCTGCGGTTGACTACCAGATTTTGAGCGATGCCGTCTCGATAGATTCGGCCATTCGGACATGGGAAACATCTCATCCCCCCGACACACCAAACTGGTTCCTGGCACAGCTGTACCGCCAGTCGACATGGGTCTATCTGTACCGCACTATCCGCCCGTCCAAGCCCAGTGATAAGATTGCTCAGGTGGTGGACGATGGGCTCGCCTACTTGGATCAACTTCCGCAAGACTCCGGAGCCTTTAGCATTGTACTGATGCCCTTGTTTCTCCTTGGTTGCTCGGCATTCATTCCTCGTCAGCGAGAACGGATTCAGAAAGGCTTCGAGTCCCTCAAGGCTTACTCTAACCTGCGTAATATTGAACCCGCCTTCAAGGTGGTCCGACGGGTATGGGAGATCATGGACACCAAAACCGAAGACAGCTGGGACTGGGAGAAGATCATCAACGATATGAACATGGACTTCCTCATCACCTAGCCTTTGTTTCCCGGTCCATCCTTGTTTCAGTCCATATTCCTCCTTGCAATCCGTGAAGTTGTGATGATATATGTATGTTAGTCATGATTTTCTTTCTTCTCTGTTCTCTTCTGATTTGGGAGCATCCACCATGGTCGGGATGATGCGGCACACATCGGCGTTCTGTGATCAAACATCTGCATCGGGGGTTTTCTGAGGTTCAGCGGTAGGTTGTGGTCTGGCTGAGCGGGCGATGTGAGGACGCCCAGCAAAGCACCGAATCGGTGTTTGTGGAGGTGTTGAGCAATAGCGTCCAATGAGGCATGGCAACGTCCATACTTGAAACCAAAAAAGGAGTCGGGGGAGGTCCTCAAATGCGGTTGTCCTTTCTTTCTGTTGATTGTATCCCGCCTGTATCTGTATGCATTTAGTGTTTGTCCTTGACGAGTTGCATTTCTCTGCTGATGTGATATCCAATTGATACCAAGCATATTCTTTCATACTGTTTCTCATATCTAATGTCTTATCTATCAGTTGGTTGATTATATGGACAACTGATTTGATGCCGCAATCTATTTACATGCGAGCACATTAATTATATATATATTCTTAAAAATTCACCAAGCCAGACTTTACACTCTTGGGGTTGTTTTGCTCTGCCCTTGTATCCTTTTATGCAAGAAATTCTCGATTAGTCTTGGTGCATTGGACCGAATTGGACAAATTCCTAAAAAAGTTGCTGGCATGTATCGGGGCCATCTACACAGTACAGCGGTTTATCTTCAAAATCACGAGCCAAACTCTTAACAAATATTTCCTCTGTGTTCCTCTAGTCTTCTGTTTCCTATTGAAACGTTGACATGCAACCTAGGCATAGCATACGTCGATATATATAAATAGTTGTCATGTGACATGAATGGTTTTGTTATGGTCGCCCTCAGCTCGACGAGACGTCGCTAAGGCATTGTCAACTCTCACTGTGAATATCGCACAACGGCCATCATCGCATCAGACTACCTAGAATTGGCACATTCGATGTCAGATTATCAGATCTCGATAAGACAAGAATGACTGACTTCAGTTGGAGTGGGTCGGACCCTGAACTGCAGGCAATGGAATAACCGAATGGCTCTTCTTATCTTACTGTGAAGATGACGTCCTTCGAGACCGACTAGTAAATCGTCACATGCTAGGTATGATCTCGAATAATTGATCTGAGAGCTGGTCTCTTCGTCACAAGGTACGAAATATATTAACACCTGGTCGAATCTACCAGAGACCTGCTCTAAGCGAAGGACTAAGACCACGGGACGACTCCATCCGAGCCGCCAGCAGCCAATAATGGCAAATACTCCGGCCGTTTTGGGTCCAGGCGCTTCCCAACTCCAACTAAATTGAATGAGCCTTTTAGAGGCACCCCAAGCACCACGGAGCCTAAATCCGACAAGATGTCTTACCCCGTGTTCTTGGCCGTTGGGCCAAATTCTCGTCGTTTGTGCTCGGACGAGAGGGATCTTGCTTGCTTGCTGTTTGGCTGTGGTTGTCCGTGATACAACAGAATCTGGTTCCTTGTGCTGTCTTGCCGCAGTAAGCCTGTTTCAGGCAATGAGCCGTGCTCAGCATGGAGAAAGATGACGATCTGATCGCGGAGTTCAAAGTCCCCAAAGACCTTGTCGCTGCCGAGGGATTACAAGACCAAACCGCGACATTCAATCTGTCCCTGCGGGCGGTTGAGCCAGTCGATGTATGCGTCGAGGATCTATCGCTCCAAGTTGACACGACGCCCCCAATATGGGAGACCCCGCCGTCGCAGATATGGCATCGGCTTTGCGGGAAGAAGGTGGACACCCAGACACATAAAACTGTCCTCGACAGCGTCGACGCGTTCATGCCTAGTGGGAGTCTCACGGCGATTATCGGTAGCAGTGGGTCTGGCAAGACATCGCTGCTCAACATCGTGGCTGGTCGGATGAGCTTGACCAAGGCGAAAGTTTCCGGGGCGACCACCTTCAACGGAGTTGCGGGCATTGAGGGGATTCGCAGCGCGTATGTCATGCAGGAGGATGTGCTAATTCCCACCCTGACGGTTCGAGAGACTCTGCGGTATGCGGCGGATCTGCGATTGCCGCCGCCAGCGACGCAGGAGGAGCGCCATCGGGTTGTCGAGCAGGTGATATTGGAATTGGGGCTGAAGGAGTGTGCCGACACGCGGATTGGGACAAGCACACACAAGGGTTGCAGTGGAGGGGAGAAGAGGCGCACGAGTATTGGCGTGCAGATGCTGGCGAACCCATCAGTGTGTATCCTTCAGATCACTGAAGCCAAAAAAGAAAGCAAAGAAGAAGATTCTAATTTGTGCAGGTCTTGTTCTGCGACGAACCTACGACGGGATTAGACGCAACGAGCGCATTCCAGATCATCCGGACGCTGAAAAAACTCGCAGAGGACGGTCGAACCGTCATCGTTTCAATTCATGCTCCCCGCTCCGAGATCTGGAGTCTCTTTGACAATGTGATCCTTTTGGCACGGGGATCGGTGCTCTATAGTGGACCGCTTCGGGACTCCCTGTCCCATTTTGAGGCGTGCGGTCATGTTCTGCCGCCGTTTGTGAATCCAGCTGAATTCCTGATCGACCTTGCGGCCATCGATAACCGGACGGAGTCGCTCGAGGCCGCATCGGTCGCCCGAGTGGAGCTCCTCAAAGCTGCCTGGAAGTCTCGAAGCTCTGAACGAAAACAGATCGAGCAGTCTCGGCATGAAAGGAGGACGTCTATACCATTTAGTGCAGTTACACCCATAAACAAGGCAGCTTCCTTCCGTCAACAATTACGTGTTCTGACCTCTCGGACCTTCACAACAACCATTCGAGACCCTCTCGGCGTGGCGGGGAGCCTTCTGGAGGCTGTGGGAATGGCTGTCATTAATGGCTGGATCTTTTTACAGCTTGATGAGAGTCAAGCTGGTATTCGATCGCGACAAGGCAGTCTGTATACCGCAAGCAGCCTCAACGGATATCTGATTCTCCTTTATGAGACGTATCGTCTGACAATCGACATACGTCTATTCGATCGCGAGAGAAACGAAGGTGTCGTGGGTGTCCCGGCCTTCTTGCTGAGCAGACGTGCAGCGCGTCTTCCTCTAGAAGACCTGCCTGTGCCTGTTATCTTTGCGATTATATACTACTTCATGGTCGGATACCGGCTCAGCGTGGGCCAGTTCTTCATCTTCTTGCTTCTGACCATCCTCACTCACTACATTGCTGTCACCTTTGCGGCCGTCTCCATTGGCGTCGCTCGCAGTTTCCCCGGTGCGAGTCTTGTGGCCAACCTTTCATTCACATTACAGTCTTTCGCGTGCGGGTACTTTGTACAGTCGAACCAGATCCCTGTGTACGTACGGTGGCTAAAATGGGTGGCGTATACATTCTACATCTTCGGTGCTCTGTGCGCCAACGAATTCATCGGTCCTGACGGGCCCCCAGAGGGCGAGTTCTACGATTGTCCATATTCGACAGACCCATCGAATCCGGCGTGTACGCAATACACGGGCCGGTACATTATGGAGAACCTGGGGTTTCCGTCAAACTGGATCTGGCGACCTATTGTGATCCTTGTGGCCTTTGTGATTGGCCACTATCTGCTTGCTGGCTTGCTGCTCCAGTACAATCGTTTCGCCATTGACATCGCGCAAGCCCGGAAGACCGATGTAGATCTGTCTGCAGGTAAAGAGAAGTTTGCCGAACGGCGTGCCGAGGAAGCTCGTCCTGTCACCATCTCACTGGACCAGTATGCTTTGGAGATCCGGAAACGCCAGGTCTTTCGCCAGGGATCGCGGACGCTACCCATCCTCAAACCCATCACCGCTGAATTCCAGCCGGGGAAATTGAACGTCATCATGGGCCCGTCGGGTAGTGGGAAGACATCGCTGCTCAACTCTATTGCACGACGGTTAAGGGGTTCCTTGGGGACACAATATCGACTGCAGGGAAACATGCTCTACAACGGTGCTGTGCCTTCAGAGAGCGTGATCCGGTCGGTGACATCGTTTGTCACACAGGATGACGACGCGTTGATGCCGTCGCTGACGGTGCGCGAGAGTCTCCGTTTCGCAGCTGGGCTGAGGCTACCCCAGTGGATGTCGCGCGAGGAGAAGAACCAGCGAGCAGAGGAAATTCTCCTCAAGATGGGATTGAAAGAATGCGCGGACAATCTGATAGGTAGCGAGCTCGTCAAGGGCATCAGCGGCGGAGAAAAGAGAAGAGTCAGTATCGCCATTCAGATTCTAACAGACCCCAAAATAATGCTACTTGATGAACCTACTTCCGGCTTAGATGCGTTTACAGCCACATCGATTATTGAAGTCCTCAAAGCGCTGGCAGCCGAGGGCCGTACTCTGATCATGACCATCCATCAATCACGATCGGACCTGTTCCAGCACTTCTCGAGTGTCCTGCTACTGGCCCGAGGAGGATATCCCGTGTATGCGGGCGAGGGTCAGAAGATGCTCCCGTACTTCCGGTCCTTGGGATACGAGTGTCCCAAGACCACGAATCCTGCCGACTTTGTTCTGGACCTGATCACGGTCGACCTACAGCAGGAAGATAGAGAAGCGCTGACCCGCGAGCGCGTACAGAAGTTGATCACTAGTTGGGTTGGACAACAAGAAGACGAGGCCCGCCGTCCGTCACAGATTGCGACTCCCGCAGAACTTGGAAGCCTGAAGAGACGGATGCTTCCCTTTCGGATCACGTACCCATTGGTGCTTCACCGTGCCGCGATCAATTTCTGGCGCCAGCCGCCATTGGTGATGGCGCGGTCAATGCAGGTGGTAGGAATCGCGATCATCATGGCACTTTTCTTTGCTCCTTTGAAGAATGACTATGCTGCCGTGCAATCGCGGATGGGGTTTATCCAGGAGTTTGCTGC
This sequence comes from Aspergillus lentulus, assembly GCF_010724455.1. Next base: position 125,945 of record NW_022983892.1, on the reverse strand, counting down.
GCTATATTTTGTCGGTGAGTTTCGTCCATTATAGTCCAACGCGTCAGGTTCATGATGCTAATGAGATAGGGATGCTGCAAAACATCGCCATCTACCCGAACGAACGGGACGTCTTCTACCGGGAAGAAGCGGACCACTGCTACTCCGCCGAGACTTTCATTCTACAGTATACAACGCTCGAATTACCCTTTGAGGCGATCTCCTCGATCATCTTCGGGGTGCTCGCAGCCTACGCGGATAACCTGGAACGCAGCCCCAAGATGTTCCTCATCAGCGCATTCAACTGCTTCTGCATTATCAGCTGCGGCGAGTCTGTAGGGATCATGTTCTGCACACTCTTCTCGCACGTCGGATTCGCCGTCAACGTCACGTCGATTCTGCTGTCTATTTCCACCATCCTGGGTGGCGTGATGAGCCTGAACGTCAACGACGTCCTGCAGGCGATCAACCACCTGTCACCGATCAAGTACTCGATCGCCAACCTGGCGCCGTACGCGATGCGCGACCAGCATTTCACATGCACCGCGTCGCAGCTCCTGGCGAATGGGACCTGTCCGATCCAGACTGGTCAGCAAGTGCTTCAGCTGTACAATCTAGACAAGAACGCGCCCTTGAACGTGATGGCGCTTGGCATCTGCACGATTGCTTACCGATTGGTGGCGTACGCGATGCTCAAGGTGATGCGTGAGGGATTTTGGCGTCGCCTGCGGTAGACTGACATCATCTTTGTATCTACCTAATCATTGTTCTTGTATCTCAGGTCGTTATTGGTAGTAGCGACTCGCCAATAAGAAACCATTGCCAACAAAAGAACTCTCGGGATGACTTCTACATTCAGACGCGTAGACGATACCTGAAAGAGTAGAGTATCCGTAATGCGCAGCGAAGTCTAGACCACAGAAACCCCGAGCAGGATCGGGATTTCAAGGAACGGTGTGGACCGGCTGCACCAGTCAGATCGTGACGCGTCGTGCGTTGCTTATTAACTATCCAGAATGGAGGATCAACCTGGTTCTGAAGGAAGAAACTGAAGGGAAAAAATATAAGGCATCAAGGCAACAGTTCCCCATACTGACCAATCAGATCGAATAGTTGCATAAGGTTAGTCGGCAATATGCTTATTTAAGCATTGACAGTCACTGACGCAGATCATTGGGTAAGGCAGATCCACATAGCGAACATTTTTGCGCCCTCTTAGTGGTCTATATTCCAGCAGAGCCAATGGGAATAGAGTGCTAGATGTTGTCCCACTGTGGCGCTGGTGTACGTAGCCAGTCTCCATTACTTCCATTTTACTTGCAGAGTGCGCACTGCAGACTCCAGTTCGACCTGCATGCTATGACATGGTCTGGCCCACTGGCCACTGCCCTGTCTTGCTTGCGTGTTTGAATCTTAGCTGGTAGCCTGGAATTGCCAACTTTCATGAGACCAGTGCAGATGCTTAGTAGAATTGAGAACTTTACCAGAAAGCAAGTTTAGAAACTTTACAAGGAAGTGAGTTTTGTTGTATGTCATCAATATTCACAAGTCTATAGTCTATGTCTATGTTTCTGTACATCCCATATCCAAATCCATATATGACTTTTTTTCATATATCGTATAGCATAAACATGAATCGTAGCGCGTCACTCGACCTGTTCGACAGGGAGAGATAGCAGCTAGCACTCAATATGACAGGTCGACAACGAGAAAATCAACTCAACCAGGAGTGAGAGAATGTCGTGTCCCAGTGTCTTGTGACAGAAAAGAAAAGGAAGAAAGAACAAAGCTCCACATGTTCAGGGCCTCAATTGCATCAAGCAAGAGTGAAAGCGTAAAGTGACCAGTGACCAGTGGCCGGGTATAGTTGTATTGGTTGGTCGTCGGCTCGCCGACGTTTATTGCTTGCTTTTCTTGCTGGCGGTCTAGTTGCCAATGTTCAGGACGAAAGAGGTGGCGATGGGGCAGCCGTGGGTGGCATGGTCGTCCTTGGGCTGCAGGTAGGCCTCGGCGCAGGCAGTGTCGCCGGCCTTGCAGTTGACGGAGGGGCAGTCGCCGCTGGACTGGGAAGGCTCAACGGTGAAGCCGAACTTGGAGAACTCGGAGTCGGAGCCCATATCGATGCAGGACATGTCCCAGAAGATGGTGTCGCCGGACTGGGTGTACTCGTACTGGAGGACATCGGACTGGTCAGGCTTGGTGGACAGCTTGATGGAGACGCCACCGCCGTTGGAGTTGGTGCGCCACTGCTCGGAGTAGGAGCCGCCGCCCGCAGAGAGGGTATGCATGTCGCTGACGCTATCAGCGACCGACCACGCGTAGACGGTTTGGCTCAGGTTGTTGACGATCTGGACGCCGCCTCCAGAGGCGGAGGAGTTGTCGCTGCGCTGGATGACATGGGGCAGGGCAGTGGAGAGGGTAGCAAAGGCAGCAGTGAGGAAGGCCTTGGTGAACATCATTTTGACTGAGGATGTAGAGACTGAAGTGATTGTTCTTTTGAAAGAAGACAGTATTGGTCTGTTCGACAGACAAGTGATAGTGGTAGTCAAAGATTGACAAGAGAATGAAGCAGTCGAATTGACTGAAAAGAAAGTAATGTCACTGGGACAAAGAGAAAGACAACTGACTTAGTGATCAAGAGAGTGTTGTTTGATGATGAGAAGAAGCCAGAACACCTGTTGCGAGAGGGGTTTATATAGCTTCAGATGCCCTAGCGGAGGCAAGCCAAAATTGCCCATTTTGGGGTTAGTCAGGGTCGAAGACCAGATGGCAAACTCTCAAATATGGATTCGGTAGGTACGACGAGCATACGAGAGGTGAACCGGAAAGTCGAGCCAACGTGGCTCTAGGCGCCTGGACCAGGGATCAATCGCTCTTGGGTCAATCCATCGGAGGTTCACACTCTAGAAGCCTGACAGAATGGGAAGAGAATGGAAGAACCCCACTGCATCCATGGGCACTAAAGAATCCTGGGGATAATTGGCTCAAGTTGTGCAAGTACCTGACCTGTTAGACCTGGTTCGATGACTGAATATTATTATTATAAATTCAGGGCAGACTTTTTGGGGTCCCTGTCGATCTCTTGCATCCAGCCAATCAGCCATCACAGTAACAGCCATATCTGCACCGCTAAGCAAGACATATGCAAGTTTAATGCCGCAACAATCACTTCATTTTGACCCCATCCAATGTATGACACATATGACACTGTACAATGAGCTGGAATGTCTCAGTCGACTTTGATTATGCAGTTAATTTTTCATCACATAAATAATATAATAATGTAGCTCTGCTTGTTGTGCTGTCTACACCACCGAGGCAACCCCGCATAAAGGCAGTAGTACATGGATTCCCATATCCAGCTCCGGCTCCGGGCTGACCCCATTCCCAAGCCTCAAAACTTTGTCTAGCCCCAGAAAGGAGAAAAGGAAGAAAAGAACCGAATGTCGTGATCTATGGTTCGGCAACTGTAGTGCCCTTCTTCTGGAACGCAAAAAATCTCTGGTCTTTGAGGGTATTCCCATGGTTTGACAAAGTCTATTTGATCCTTTGGCAACGTTCTGTGGCTGCGTGGCGTTTGTGAAATTTTTGTAGGCATATCATTTGTATGAGTGAAAGCGTGGCAACATGTCTAGCAACCAGACAAAGTGCGTGCATATAACTCACTGTCGACTGTTTGGTTCCGAGGAAGGCAAATTCCTCAGGTTTCAACCTTGGCACCTCAGGCAGACAAAAGAGAAAAAGTTCTCATACGCAGTTAAAAACTCTTTCAGTCCTTTGTCAGCATCCTTGCGCTGTTTTTGGAGTCTACTCCGAATACCCTTGGTCTTGGCGCGAAAGAACAAATTCATCACCCTTCTTTCACGTTCTTTCTTCCATTCTGCTGACATTTCGGAACCAAAATACAGAGTATTCATTCAGAAAACTCTTATGCTTACAATAGCCAGAGCTTTTGGTCCAGATTGACATATGCCGACGTAGACACTCCTCCATCTTCCAGCCACTGACGTGCGATGCCAACTCCACTGCCCCAGTTGGAGTCGCAACCGCCAATTATCTCTTTCTTAGAGACTCAAGAAAGGATCCAGGGCTCCAGTTCCTGAAAATGGAAGAATGGAAGAACTCGAAAAGGGTCCCTTGTTCACTGCCCCTCCGATCCCCTCCGACCCCTCTCTCACCGGGCGCAGATCCCCCCCGTTCTAGAATCCCACTCCATCATTCCAGGCTTGGTTGCTTTGGGTCCAGGCGCAGGGCCAAGGCTCATAACTCTATTGTCTCTTGTCTACTCAATAGAGACGCATCTAAGCAAAGGTCACAGGTCCAGTGGTACGGTGAAAGTGGTACATTGGCCTTGGGCTATACAAGTAGGAACAAAATTTGGTATACTCGCATGAACAGAAATGAAAATGAATCAGACAAAGGGAGATCCTTGCCTCGGATGGATATTGAATACTGGCCCCTCCCAGCCAACGTCGCTTACGATAGAGTCACACAGTCACACTACGTAGTGCCAATCACCAATATGGGGCCCGCAGTCCGGCCAGGCTGGACAACGTTCCCTCCCCCGCTGTATCCTCGCGCTTCCGGTGCCCCGCCAGTTCCAAGTTGATTTGTCGGTGGATGTGCACCAGCCAGTCCACATAGCTCTGCGCCTCGTTGTTGCGATCCTCCAGCAACAGTCGCGCAAATTCGTACTCGGCCCCGTCCAATCCCTGCCGTGCCAGCTGGATAGCCACCGCCTTCGATCCTCGGATAGTCGACAAGTACTGTAGCAGATTGCGCACTTGCGCATTTAGGTGTGTCTCCAGCACCGGTAAAGACGACAGCTGCGGGTTGAGCTCTTGCAGAGACGTTTGCCCGGGTCCAAACAGATCCTCAAGCAGGTTGGGGGAAACTTGTGAATGAAGCCATAGTAAAATCATCTGGCCGTTGTCTACCAGGTACGCTCCGCCTTCCTCGATCTTGGAGTAGCTGGCGCGGAGTGCGGGTGGTACCTGTAATTGGCCCTGTTCATTCGGGAACCCATCCTCCGGTTGCAGGTTGTGGATGGGGATGATCCGGGGATACAGGTACAGTGACAGCTCTGTGCATCCTATTGATCGTAGCATCCGAATATCATGAATTCGCCGGTCGGACGATTCCTGGCCACCTGTTGAGCCTGTTAGCAGCGAAACCATAGATGCAATCGTAGTCTAGCTCACCCTTGAACGCCCTCGATTTGATCATGCTGAGCATGTACATGGAAAACTCCTTGAGATTTTCCGGTAACACGAGCTGGCCCGGAGGGTGCGACCCTGAAAAGATCTTGCGGTATCCGCTGAAAATATCCACCGTCTTCTCCGTGATGCTGGCCCGGATGTCTTTGAGTGGTTTGTCGAGCGTTTTGGCCGCCGCTGCAGGACATTAGTATGCGCTGGTCTCGGAACCTTTGGCCTGTATTTGGGATACCCACCTTCCTTGGCCATAATGCTGACAACCGCGTCCTGGTCAACAAACTTCATCGTCTCCAAGCCTCCTTCGTTGACGGCCGCCACCGCGTTGATGCACCGCACCCGACGCTGCCCGTTGGCGGAAGTGTACAACAGCGCAGCCTGAAAGTGAGCATCCAGCTTGGGATCCAGTTTGCCATCGTGGCTAAAGAGAACACCAATTGCCTTGTCTGCATCGATAGCTCCAATCTCGAGGTCGGCTCCAAACGTATGCTGCACAAAGTTTCCGTGATAGGCCGACACCTGAAGTCCATTCGAGCAACGGACCTTCATCAGTGCCTGGAAGCCGGTGTCACGGGTGACCGAATGCGTCAGCTCCTGGGAGAGTTTGAGGATGTCGCGCGGAGCATGGAAGTTGGGGTAAAAGAATGTCTCGCCGCCGGTGACCTCGGGGACATGTCCTGATAAAGGTTGTCAGCAAAATACCTCATTTCGAGGCCAAAGAGTCTTACCAATCGTGGCAACGTCCATATATGTTCCGTTAGGTGCCGCGATGAACATGTCCACACCAATACCAGCTCCGGCCAGTTTACTGGCTGTCGATCTCCATGCTGCATTCTCTGTGGTAAACAACTTCCGTTCCGCATCCGTTCCATGGACCTTGGGATCTTCACGCCGCACCAAAGCACCAGGGCCCCAGGTGGGCAAGGTGGCCACTGCACAGATGATTTTCCCTCCTGTGGCTTGTAGAGCGGAGAGAGCCGCATTCAATGTTGGAAGCAGTGCAGGCTCAGGCTTCTTACTGTGGGCGAAAATCTTCGGAATCTGATGCAGCAGACCAGTAATTACTTCCCTAGGAAAAAGTCGGTCAGTCACCTTGAACGAGTCCTGCTGATTCAGGGGTCGCACTTTGATTCATAAGGATCCACGAAGAGCCCCTCGCTCAACGGCACGAACGGTTCCTCAAGGTCAGTCATCACCATCATCTGAGCTCCGTCAAGTTGTGCCTACGTTGGTCAGCATCCGCAGCAATCAACAGTGACCATAGGAACATACACTCAGATTGTAGAATTGTACTTCTCTATCGAACGTGACGATACCAATCTTTGAGCCTTCGGGAATACGGCGCGACGATGCTTCGTCCTCGGGATTTTCAGACCCTTCTGTGCCGTATAGAGCCTCCATGATACCCTTGCAGATACCCTTAAGGAATCCTCGGCTGATTGATTCGTGGCTGACATCGATCAGAAACAACTGACGTAGACCAACAGGCTCCTTGTTCCAGTAATCCTTGGGCACCAAGAACTCGACTGTGCCCATCATCAGTTCCGGACGTTGCATGCGGTCCACACGCGCTCCTGACGGATCGAGAGGGGCAAAGTACTCCGGAGGGACGTCGTTGGGAAACGTGCACATATTGCAGACGAACTTGTTCCCTCCGGACCTGAATGTCATGAACGGGTTGATGTATGTCCTGCATCTTCGGCATCGTGGAGGCCCAGCGTCTCCAAAATCCAAAATGGGAATCGGCTGCTCACCCGGATCCAGTCGGGCCAGCGGCTGCAGGATCATCCCGAGAGGCAACCCCGTAGACGACAGAAAGTCGGCTGTAGATGGAATATTATTTAGCGTAAGTCGAGCATACTTCGGGGACGAATTGCCTTGGTCGTGGGCCACGAAGGGAATGGCAGCCGGGGGAGGAAGATGCCGTTCCATAGTCGGATAGACATGGTTGAAATAGTACTGCGCGGGCAGGTCGCGCGAGCGAGGGATGCTGGGGATCTGTTCCGGGTCAATCTTGCCCTGAGTTGCGACTGAGCCAGCGCCAGAACTCGCTCCGGCTCCAACCCCTACGCCGGCGGGCTGAGCTACACCAACACCTGGCGAGATAGGACGCGGAGAGTCGGTAAGTCCGGTATTCAAGAACTGCGATGTTGGCTGTACACTTCCCTGAGGCATTCCAGCAAACGGCTGTTGCGCCGGGGCAGTGGCAGAAGCTCCGCCAATATCATGGTGTGCATGTCGATGCTTCTTCTTGTGTGCCCGAGACCCTCCTTCCCCTGAAATCCCCAGTCCACCCATTTGATGTGTCAACCCTCCCAAACTCGGTTCTGTGGGAGCGGCCATCCCAGCCTGCGGGCCTGCATTGTAGCCGAACGGAGGAGGGGAGGCCAGATGCGGTTGTTGCTGCGGTTGTTGCTGTAAATGAGATGGCGAGCCGTAAGGGGGCCATTGATTCGGAGCTGCTGTCCCGTAGGGAGCTCCTGGTTGAGGAGGAACCGCTCCAGGACCATAGCCGGCAGGAGGATGAGACGGAGGGGGAACTTGGTGGGCCATCCGATTGGGATCGGAGGGGTCTTCAGGAGGAGCAGGTCCCTGGCCGACAGAGTAATACATTGATGGGTCTGCCATGCTGCTTCATAACGCGTATACTGTGGGACTGGGAGGAGAGAAGGGACGATGACTGATCAATGCATCAATCCGTCGAGCACGAGCAGTAATTTCAGACGCGCAGAAAGCGTCTTCTATGAAGTTGAGATCGCCGAGGATCTTGTTCGACATCATCAACAACTGACCACCTAACAATTAACCGGATTTACGTCGCTCCGAAACAGTTCCCGAAATAGGCGGTTTGTATACATTCGGAAGTATTCCAGCCAATACCACTAAAGTCCGATTGATGATGTCGTCTTTTCTCTTTATGGTCATTTATTTCAATAGCGATGGCCTCAATCCATGATGATGACGAACTTCTCCTGGCCCGTATTGGGTATAAGCAGGTACTTACCGTCTCGGGGAATGTCGTCTATCGGTGCTGAGTACCAATGTTTCTAGGAACTGAAACGGGAATTCTCAAAATGGTCCACAGTTAGCTATGCCATCTCCATCTTGGGAATTTTGGGCTCAGTTCCCGCGACCTTTGGAGCTCCTCTGGCTGCAGGAGGACCAGCTACTGCGGTCTGGTGTTGGTTTCTGGGCTCATGCATGGCCATGTGCATAGGCAGCTCGGTAGCGGAGCTGGTCTCTGCGTATCCTACCGCAGGAGGAATGTACTTCGTCACGAAGCATGTTGTTCCTGATGACCAGGTGCCCATATTTTCCTGGGTGCAGGGCTGGTGCAATCTCTTGGGTCAGACTGCGGGCGTTTCCAGTGTGGCTTACACGGTCAGCCAGATGCTGCTTGCGTGCGCCAGTATGAATTCTGAGTACTCTTACTCACCGTAACTAATCACTGCTCCCAGTCCAAGGCGGCTTAGAGCTAATGCCGAGCTAGGACTGCGATGCAAACCGTTGCTCTATCTATTGTGGTTCTGTGCGTGCTGGGTGTAATATGCTCTCTGACTACCAAGACTCTGCATCGGATCGTCTTCTGGTTCGCCCCGATCAATAGTATGTGACTCCTCTTTGTGGCTAGTGGTCACTATGGAGTCTAACTGGGCAGTCTCCGCAACGATCTGTATCTGCTTGATGCTCTTATACCTCACGCCGGACAAGCAGTCCGCTCGTTGGGTGTTTACTCACTTTACGGATGGCTCTGGATGGGGCTCGAAGCTCTTTTCCTTTCTGCTTGGTTTCATATCAGTAGCGTGGACAATGACCGATTACGACGGAACAACCCAGTACGTTCTCAGTCTGGCCTTCTATGCTCATCCATGCTCACAAGACCTTAGCATGTCAGAGGAAACTCACGACGCAGCCTCGCTCGGGCCGCTAGCAATCCAATCTGCAGTCCTGGTATCAGGCATAATGGGCTGGGTACTGACTATCTCACTGTGCTTTTGCTTGACCGATCTCGACAGCATCCTTCGAACGCCCACAGGCCTTCCAGCGGCCCAAATCTTCCTAAACGCCGGCGGAAAGACCGGTGGCACCATCATGTGGGGATTTGCCATCCTAGTCCAGTTCTTCACCGGCTGCTCGGCCATGCTAGCAGATACACGGATGGCATACGCCTTCGCCCGTGACGAGGCGCTACCGTTCTCCTCGTAATGCCCCCGGACTCTTTCCCCCTTCGTACAGGACATAGCACTAACAAAAACAATCGTCAGCTTCCTGTCCAAAATCAATAAATACACCCTCACCCCCGTCAACGCCGTCTGGTTCGTCGTCCTCTTCAGCATCAGCCTCAACTGCATCGCCATCGGATCAACCCAAACAGCCACCGCGATCTTCAGCATCACCGCACCTGCGCTGGATATCTCCTATGTCTCCGTCATCCTTGCTCATAGACTCTACAAGGACAAGGTCAAGTTTGTCGAGGGGCCGTTCACGCTCGGTAAGTGGGGCGCATCCATTAACTGGGTTTCGATCGTCTGGGTCCTCTTCATAAGCACGGTGCTCTTCTTCCCGCCTACTGTGCCGGTCACGGCGTCGAATATGTAAGCCTCGTCCCTGGCAGCGCGAGTAATCATGCGGAGAATGGGCTGACTGACTGGTCAATAGGAATTATGCGATCTGTGTGGGCGCTTTTATCGCCGCGTTTGCGCTCTTTTGGTGGGTGCTGTATGCTCGTGGGTATGTTTCCCTATCGACGTCTCATGGTAGCAGTTCCGCGTTAACATCTCTATTATTTCAGGAAATATACTGGTCCGCGGACGAACGAGTATATACAAGAGGTTCCGACAGAGGATTTGGACGAGGATTACGGAGCAGTTCGTTAGTTTTAGCGAGCTCGTGAGTCGATCTATCTACATGCTTGGCCCGCAATGGGTTGGATTGGATTTTGCCCGAGTCGGATCGGAGCAAGGTTATTATGTTTTAGAAGTTCCATTAGATGGTTTAAGATTATAGGTAGCTGCAGTTATCCTACGTCGATACCACCATTTCAGTGCCGAGCCTGGTACAAGCTACGTACAAATACATCATGACACATGTTTAAATATCCTAGTACCTCTATGGTCAACTTCCCGCAACAACTGCAAGACCCTCGTAGATCTTCCTCTTCACTGCCAGGAAGCTTCCCGCGCCGCGTCCCATGGCCCGGTTCATGGCCGACGACTGCGCAGATGCCTCGATCTCAATCCTGCCAGTACTCGATTTGCGAACAGCCACCATTCCATCGATGAGGAGCGTTCCCTCACCACGGAACTCAGCCTTGTGTCCGGCGCTCTGCATGACTTTGCGCAGATCCGCCAGTCGGAAATCACCCACATGCAGAGGCCGAGTCATGGACCGGGTACCAGCCGCCATGTTCGCTGGTAGAACATCGAGCACAGGGAAAACATCGGACTTGTCCGCCGCTGGTTTCGTTCCGCCGAAGGGGGATGTTGCTGCAGAACTAGCCTCGTCCTGCAACACCTTTTGTTTCTTGCTTGCCGACTCCTCAGATCCCTCCTCTGGAGGGTTGAGCTCTGGCCCTCTCAGTTGGGCTGTTAGTGTTACTACACCCAAACTGCGAACGTGCTGCCATTTCAGGCGCCGGACGAGATTGGTGCTCAGCTTGACCATCCAAGCGTTGGTATCAACACTGGCATCGACCATTTCCCCGTTCGTTGGCGTGAAAATGAGGGCAGAGTCTGGAGACGAAACTTCGACGCCAGCCTTGGCGGCGAGAAGCTTCCTGCACTCTGTCGCCAACGCCGTGGTTTCCTCCTTCATTCCTCCAACTAAGATTAGTTTCCGCGGCTGGATGAGCGGAATCAGCATCTCTAAACTGCGCTTATCGTGTAGCCCAGTAAAGTCCACAAAGGCAAGGCGTGCGTTGATGGTGATCGAGGCCTTCTCGAACACGGCTTTCGCGGGTCCTTCAAACGATTGCTCGTCGGCTTCATCCTCTGATGATATCGCCGCATCAGCGCCGTCCGCATCCTCGGTCATGCTGAGATCGTCCGCGCCACCAGCCTCCCTCTTATGAGCGTCCCCGGCGACGTGTTGCCGCTTGGCTCCGCTATGGGAGGCTCGACGTCCATGAGGGCCTGCCTCGTCCCACCGTCGTTTTTGGCCCAATTTGGTCTGGGCTTCGGACCGACGCTGCTGCATGTCTGCCTCTTCCCGCTCTTCGGCTCGTAAATACTCCTCGGGCCGGATGAATTCTCCATACTCGTCTCCGCGCTTTCTTGGAGCTACATATGGGAACATTCGTTCGCGACCCTTCTTCCCACGGACATCGTAGTCGTAGACGTTCTTCCGACGTAGAAGAATGTTTACACCCAGGTCTTCGTCGCTAAGACCCAGCTTGTTGCGGTTGGCATGAGCCAACGAGGTAGAGAAGTTCAAGACCCGTCCCTGCTGCTCCGTCTCTGAATCTTCCGACGTTGAGCTCGATCGGTCGTCAAGTGCATCCGTCGGGTTCTCAAGATTTTCTTGACCTCTTGTCTGCGACGCATCCTGCAGTTGTCTCTTGGTGGCGAGATATTGCTGATAGATCAACTGCTCCCCGGGGTCAAGGGGTGTTCGTCGTACATCTGTCCAGGAGAGCTCCCTTCCGCCGCTATGGACCTGTTCAAGGAGATCGCCATCTGAGGCTTTCTCCAAGGCAACACCATCCTTTCTCTCTTCATACCATTGCCAGATCATGCTTCCAAGGGTCTCCCTGTGATGCTCATTCTTACTATCTGATGTCCGTTCTTTGTGAAGGTTTTCGGTCAATAGGAGTAGGTTGTTCGGTCCTTCGGCGATCAAGCGTAGGGATTCCTTTGCAAATCCCCAATCCAAAGATGTATCGGACGCAATAATCACCTTTGGTTTCTGATCCGTCAATATCTTTTCCAACCTTTTCCTGCGTTCAACCGTCCTGAGATGTTTAAAGGTGAAAGGACCTAGTCCCTTAGATGCCCCTTTGCCCTGGCCTTGGCCACCGGACCGCTGACCATCAGCATTCGACTGTGTTTGGCCCGTCACAGCATCCACACCTTCTGCTGCTTCGAATTCACGCACAATGTTCTCATCCATCCATTCAAGCATACTCCTCGCCAGCCGCATTGTAGTGTGCGCTTTTCTTCCAGCGAGGTATAACCCAGCGTTCTTCAAGGCACCGTCACTTTCACTATTACCGCCAGCCACATCACGCCACGCATGCTCCAGTGCATAGGCAAGCTCCAAGACTCGAGCACTAGTGTCAGTTGGGATCAGGACAGTACCGCCCTTCGCGAGACTGCTCCGGATCATATCCAGAAGCAAGTCGTCACGCTTCTTTCGCCCACCAGGAAGAGCAAACTTGTCTCCTCCTCGGGTGCTGCAGACCAACGCCGTCGGCTTGCGCAGTTGTTCAATGACCTCTGCTCCGCTGGCACCTGAACCTCCGAACCATGCAGCGCCGGCCACAACGCTTTCTCGGGCCTGATTCCAGTCCACCGCGTAGACAATCGATTCCATACCATGCTGAATATGCCATATAGTTCCACCCACTGTATGTCCAGCATTGTACGCAGTGAGAGTCAGCCCGTTCAGCGGCGGGGAGAAAGGAGACGAGAGCGGCTGGTGCGGTTGGGAATATTTCAACGGGTGAATGAGAGAAAAGTATCTGGCAATCTCCTCGGCGGTGGGAGGCTGAAGGAGAATTCGGCCAGCGCTGCTAGCTGCCGTGTTCCCTTCCCCATCTGTGACTGACGCCGCCGCAGATGCGGCTGAGGTTGACGCGCCCGGTTCCGAGATGGAAGCTTTTGGTAGAAAAGTCGCTGCAAGGGGCGAGGAGGCATACAGATCTTGAAGAAGTGTGCGACCGAGAGCGATGATGGGACTCGTAGCGTAGACAGGTATCTGGGTAAAAAGAGGAAACGTTTTGCAGCAGTGAACGAAAGCACCGATGTGCGCCGGGGTCGCGTGAGTTAGAAGTATAAGTGAAAGGGTAGGAATATGCCTAATCGAAGTTGTGAGTATGCGACGACGAGCTCAGCTTAGCAAGCTGCTTACTTCTCCAATTCTAGAAGGTCCAGCGTATCAAAGGTATCGTCCCAACCGACGTCCACGAGAATTTTGATGCCGCCATCGAGTTCCAAGATAGACTGCGAGGCTCTGGAGGAGGACTGCGCACCCAGCAGGGGAGTGAAAGTAAACATATTGGCGGTCCTCCTGAGCCCAGCCAGGAAGTCTCCGGTGCAGTAGAGCTGGTTTTGAGATCCGACGACGGGAGCACTCTCAATTCAATGATCCGCCCATAGAGAGTAATGCGCGTATAGAATATCAAGTCATATCATTTTATCATAGCCGGACAAAGCAACGGTTAGCACAGCGATGAGAGCTGTTAGGTGCGGTAATGAAGACAATAATATGCGATACGTTCCCCGATGGTCATTTCACGAACGCATGTTTGCCTCGTTTGCATTGCGACCCTTCTGGGAAAGATGCCTCAGGCACGACACGGTCCCAGTGTACCAACCACATCACGACTCCATTTACATTCTATTCTACCTCCTTGAGAGGTATATCGCTCTCAATTAGCATCATGCTTCTTCAGCAGCTCACGATATGACTTTCTAGTTCTACATTCGATGACTTGTATCTACACGTATTGATATACTCAAGCAGAGAATAGTTACATTTGCTCTACGAATCTTCAAAGTGCTCTCCACCTTTTACTTTCATGGCGACACTGGGAATGCGCATCCCAGAAGAGACTTGGATAGATGGATGAAGGACGAAATGATCCTTGGTCATGAAACTAAATAACAGAGGCAAATTTCAAACAAAACATGTCAAATCACAAAGCACTCACCACGACAGACAGCACAGATGGCTTAATCCATCCCGCAGCCTCATTTAAAACCCTACCCTGATCCAAGTGATCGAGTTGCCCAATCCCAGCAAATACCGCAGGATTCGTGCAGACAGCATGTTCTTTTGCTGTGCGGCTATCAACCTCGTTTCCGGTCGTCCGTCATCCACAGCTTGCAGGGCCGCATAGCAAGGCTGTCGACGAACACGGTCTAAGACCATACTTATTTTCGACCAGGACGTTTCGGATATCTGCTTTGCTGCGTGGGAGTGGCTGTGCCAGCAGTCTTCGCGGTCCCTGCAGACTTTGCTGTTCCAGCAGTTGTCGATTTCTTTGTCCGGGCTTTTTTCGCCTTCCCAGCAGTGCCAGCACTGGCGGAGCCATCATTATCGTCAGAATCAGCATCGGCCCCAGAAGCCTGCTTTGGCAAGCCACTTGCAGCTCTCTTAGCTGTCCGACCTTGTTCCACTGAATTTCGATCGTGGAATGGCCTGTGCTCGAGAGAATAATCGGGTACGAGCTTCAATTCATCGCTGCTGATGTAATTGGGGATATCGTCGCCCGGCCATGTCCTTATGCGCCGGAGAGTTCGCCGAGGAAAGTGTTTCTCAGAATTCTTCTTCAGCTCCTCTAGGGCTTCAGTCAAGAGCTCGTCTTCTTTTGATCTCAGAATCTCTGGCTCTGTCTCTGGCTCTGTCTCCGGCTCCGACCCTGTGTCCGGTGGTGCCACTGGCGCTTGTTTCGAGTTTGTGTATTCGATGCGACGGGCGCCGGCCTGACCAGGTGGGGGCCCTCTTTTGATCTTCGCAAATTCCCTGATGCCGTTCTTTACGGCCATTGTACCTACATGACGTTAGTAAATCATCCCAGTCTATAAATAGATATCATACGCCTCCGAGGCTTTTGCTTGGACGAATGGGTCATCGCTTACCTCTCTTACCTGGACCTTGTACAGCAGGTTTTGGCCAGGATGACATGGGCAAACCATTAGGTGCACCATCCATGGCATCCAGGTCGAGGCTCGACTCGACTGTCTGACGATTCGGATCTGCATCTGTTCACAAAGCAGAATCATTAGCTCATCGGCCGCGATCATGCAAGATTTTGGGAACCAGTGGAATGCCATATGCAAGGGGGGTTGAGGAATGCAAGCGAGATTGGCCGTTTCTCCGATCATATGCGTCCAATGGAAACACCAGATGCATAGCAGCTTATGATTGGAGAAACAAACCTTAAGTCCGCGTTGACAGATTGCTAATTACATCACTTGATGATCTTGAAGACATAGAGGAAGAGACACAGGAACATGCTTATGACCAGAATGATGACAATGAACCAAATCCACTTGTACTCACCAATTGCAGGCTCTTGCCCGTCGTCAAGGGCTAGCAGTTTTGCAGGGCCTGCCTCAGCCCGTAGGCGATTTGCGCCGTACTGGTTGCGGTAAGTACCGATGCCAGGAAGTTGATTTTCTTCATCGCCTACTCCTTGCTGCCCGGGGTTCAACCCTCTGCTGTACATGCCTTGCCGGATTGGGGCAGTCGGACGTGTGTAGTCCCTCTTGTAGGACCAACGCCAAGTCTCATAGAGAGCCGGAGCAAGAGGAGTAACTGGCTTCAGGTAGAAGTTGGTGGTTGGGGGATTTGGAAGAGGCGGCAGAGGTTGAGCGACGCCTTTCACAAGCTCTTTAAGAGGCCCGTATCGCAAGTGCGAGATCATTGCCTCCCTTCCCTCGGGATCTTCAATACAGGCTCTTTGCCAGTTATACGACCACTCGTACAGCTGCTCCTTCGTCAGACCACCCCAACCAGAGGGTGGGCCGGGCTCGAATTCCCACATCACCTTGTGCGAAGGCAGCTGCTGGTTTCCCTGCTGTGGAGCAGGTACGAGCACCCACCGGGGGTACGCACCATGTTCACCGAAAGAAACACGAGGCCCTACAGCAATTTGGTTTATTGGATACTGCTGCGCCTGCTGCTCCTGCGGCACCTGCTGTACCTGCTGCGTCTGCTGTACCTGCTGCGTCTGCTGCACCTGCGCTGCCGGCGCAGGTTTAGTATGGGCTGGAGCAGGCGGCGTTGGGAAGATCCGACGCATCATGGCCGCCAGAAGCACCTTGTTTTCTTTTATTGCCTTATCTTTCTTCGCCTGATCCAGCATAGTCCCTCGAAGCGAACCGCGAGCATCCTCAAGCAATCTTGCAGAAGGCTTCAGCCCGCGGCGGTATAATTCCCAAGGCTCTTCTGATCCCGGTTCCGCAGGAGCTCGTTCGGACTCTTCTCCAGACATGTCAGCTTCTTCCACATGTTCAGCTTCGGGCTTGTCGGAGTCAGAGGCTTTTCGTTCACGGCCCTGTTGCCGTGTCGGTGATGCCAGCATCTTGGCGTCTGAATGGTATCCTCTGCGATCAAAGACAACTAGATCTAAGATCTGAGGATGTTAGTCTCGGCTCAATAGAAAGATATCCACGGATTGCACATACCTATAGTGAAGTATTCTTGGGTATTAGACTCAATTTCGACAATACTGAAGAACCAGGCAACCGTGGCAGGTACTTTCTCTTATGAAATAGACAACTACGAGCCTGAGAATCAGTATCCACTTTAAATTAGAGAGAGTAAAAAAAGGTTCGTAGACCCTTCAACGCCGAACGTACCTATTTTGGTACGTTTGGCAAAGTCCTTTGTTCTGTATATAACCTAGATCCAGCACCAAATATCCGCTTTATCGAACGAGACAAAGAAAGTGTCCCGCTCCCACTGAAAGTCCAAAAGTATTAGCATAACCACTTGCAAAGCCAGGGTCCTGTGAGAAAGAATGAAACGGACCAACTGACTAAAGATTGCAAGTTCCAAGCGCTCAGTGAACTATACAGAGAAAGGAAACATCATAGCCGAGCCACAACCTCAAAGACCACGAGATAATGATATCCAAGAGCTCGCTACTGAGATTCATACATTGACATCAGATGAAGCAGAAGACATGGACATTTCTGGCGAAAGATCAAGGAAGAATCAACGATCAGTCACCCTGCCCTACCTCGTAGGGCGAAAAGAAAAAAACCCTTATCCTAAAACTTCCATCACGTCAGTGGCCATACTCTCTTCCCGCACGGTGGAGGGGAAAGGAAAGCCAAAGAATGGAGAAATCCGCCAGGTTATTCTTTTCCCCTTCCATGAGCTTGAACTCGTGCCCTGGGCCTTGGAATGGACACCGGCGCCGCTGAAAGAGGACAAAGGAGCAACAAAGAAAGCGTAGGCGCATTCCTCGGAAGATTCCGGTCAAAACAATCAGCCTGGCGGGAACAGACGCAGGTGGGGGCGAGATGATAACAGAGTGTCAATGTAGACAGTACAGTTTCTTTGCATATCGGAATTCAATGACCAGGAAGCAGGAGCCGCGGGCCCGTGGAATCATCAGTGAAGAGATTCCTCTGCTCGTGTCGTGACTTCGCGCCCTCTGTTCTTAGCTAGCATATTAAGGAGTTGACTCTCTTCATCTCACAGCTTCTGAATCTTTTGAGAGGCTTGTTTCCTTTTACTCTTTTATAGATAGGGATGGTAGAAATACCTTCTCCATAACCCTACTTAAGGATCATGCTACTACCGCTCAAGGGACATACGGTCACATAAGCTACACCTTAAATAGATTAAAAGAAAAGAAATAATAACTTCTCTTCTTGGTTCTCTTATAAAAGGTCCTCGTAATCTGGGGACACATACCTAGAATAGTAAGGGAACTTATAGGCCATGTCCAGGTATGATATTATAAGATGATGACAGCAGATAACCTATTCAGCTGATAGATCAGGTATCATTCACAGAGTATACTCTTTCCCAGTTCTCCCAGTATCGTCCACTGCCTATCCATTTTTCATTTCCTGACTGATCCTACACACTATGAGTCCTAGTTATTCTACCACCACAATCACGCCGGTTTCAACAAGGACCTCCGAAGTTTCCAGTTCTGCGAATTAGGTCTGGGCCCTACAACTCTCCCGCGAAGATCGGGAATATCACCATCTCCTGTCCTTGTAAAAAGTTCGTCGGATTGTCCGTGGATGGACGTCCAGGCTAAAGCTGGATGCTCCCTGTGACTGTTTGTTGCTACCCACTCGGCCAACATAAAGACGCAAGTTTGGCAGAGGCCAACAAGGAAGCAGCCAGCTGGAAATATGTTAGACTCTGTCCTCAATCATCTCACGGCATAACTGACAATAATTATGATGGACAGCTTCCATTCCTGATCAGTATATTCCTTGAGTAGAGACAGTCTCAAAACTTGGCGACCTCATTGATGAGCAGAAAGTTGTGCATGTACGGGGGACCCCTGCGAGTGGAAAAGCAACACTGGCTCAACTACTGCAGCAGTACTATAAGGTTAAGGGGAGGAAATCCATCTATCTCAGCACATGGAGCAAGCTTGATGAATACCCTTCATCGGAAGAGAACACTTTCCATTACACCTGGAGCAATCTTGACAGTATGTTACGGACAAGATTTCATCCATATGAAAAGGATTATCTGGCTCCGGGAACTATCTTCATTGTCGATGAGGGCCAATGATCCAATTCAGACGACCTCTTCTGGAATTCAATAATCAAGGAAGGGTTGGACCGCAGAGGCCAAGGCTAGGACACCACTGCCAGCACTGAAGCAATAACAGCAACGTTGGAGGCCTTGGAATGTCGATTTCTCGTTGTGACGAGGCCTGAAGACGCGTACGCTTCATACCTAGCCATTAATCAGTGACATGAGCGTCAGTACCGTCGAGCTGAATGCAGACTCAGAACAGGGAACAGCGATTCGTGACACCCGAGTACGTAGTCTCTTGCCACTGCCCGTTCCGAAGGGGGTTTCAGGTATGCTCTGTTCCTGAGGGCTGGCACAGAGTGGGAATGGATACGTGAGCAATAAGGACGTCACCATATCAGTACCGTCCGTCCCACTTGTCAATGTCTGCTGGAGAGACGTACGCGTCTTGTACTACATGCCCCATAGCTCAATTTTTCCTTGGAAAGCAAGCATGATCTACCGACAGCACTATGCAGGAGAGAGCAAATTGAGCAAGTGCTCTCTGGATTGGGAAGCTATCTGAGAGGATGAGGGAGGGAAGTACTATAGGCTGGGACACATGACCTGCTGTCATAAGAACCTGAGGCATCTCCAACATGACCTACCTCCAGTCAGTCGTCTGATTCCTTACCAAGACAGATGAGTTAGACCATCAAGAAAGCTATGCAGTCTGCATTATTGCTAAGTATGAGAACTATGTACGACTCGGCGAAGAAAGGACACTCCTATGTTCAGTCGGACTCAAAAATACATTATCGTAGCGAATAGGCCTGACAGTGGCCCCTTGATCTGGTAGTTTACGGTATAGAAGGGGATAGACACCCTTTTTCCAGCTGCTACGTGAGACAAGCCAGCTTCTGATCAAGTCAGATCTATTGCCAGTATCTTGGCTCATCGAAAACGTGGTAACGGTGACCACGGACACCCTGGCCACGGAACATCGCGGGGAATCGACGGCCCTCAGCGATCATCTCCTCGGGAATGCGCACTTCGTTCTCGGGCTCGGGCTCTCCGATGACGAATTTGCCAACCTAGCCGAGCAGATTAGTATATACAAACAGAGCCTAATGGACGAGCATGATAGATACTCACCTGAATCTCAGTATCAGTAATACTATCCCGACTGATTCTGGCGTAGCCTGTCCGCTTCAGTCTCTTGTAGAGAATGTATTCGCACCACCGGTCCCAGTCTGTAGGGTCGATGTCCTTCATGCCACTGAGCTCGCTGACATACGTGTTGTAGTTGCCTTCAAGGGGCTTGGTGACCAGATAGCTCAGCAAAACCATCGGACGAGGGGACTCGCCCATGAGTTTTGCCAGATACTGGGACTGTAGGCGACGGTCTTCGGGGTCTTCCTCCTGTCCAGAATGAAAGACAACGACGTCCACTAGCTCACCATACATATCCAGAGTTGCGTGAATAGCGGGCGCCAGTTCTCCAACGGGCGAAGGAAGCAGATGGTGGGTTGAGTTGACGATGGGAAACTTTGAGAGTAGAGCAGCGCCCCATGTATGCTTGTTGGGACCAGGTCCGAAATCTGCATACATGCCCAATTCTTCCGCCAAAACTTGACTAATGTCGCGATTACCCATGATGATGCGCTGGGTGTCAGATTCCAGCAGACCGATCACGTCAATCTCAAGCTCCTTGATGACATCGCGCATACGTCGCTCAGAAGACCACATATCGTTGTCGAGACCGAAGTGAACCGTCCAGATACCGAGGGTGGCAACCTTGTCCTCCTTATGATACGGTGTGTAGTCGTTGGTTGGGAATCGCAGATATGCTATGGCAATAGAAAGAAGCTGCAGAACGGCGAGGACATATACGTAGTACGACCGCTGCCTCCTGCCGTTCGGGTTGATGGTTTTGGCCTTCGGGGTAGAAGAGTTTGTAATTGCGGCAGAAAAGACTCCAGCCCCGATGGAGATCATAGTGGAGGCCACGAGCCAGTCTGTGTGCTCTCTAACAAGCGGACCGCCGGGAACAAACGCATAAGCAACAACCCATACGTGGAAGAGGATCAGGAAGACGTAGACAAGGCCTCCGAGACCGAACGTTGTGGCGGGAGAATGACGAGCAGCCGAAGAGACCAAAACGGGGGCAACGGCCATGACATAAAACGCAAGGACCAAGCCGCCATAGAATCCAGTCCAGTGGCTGTAACATGTAAGTAGCGCAGCTCCGAGGGAACCGATACCGAAAGCAGTCCAGCTTCCAGCGACGCGAGGGCAGAAGAGACCATATACGAGACCGGCCCCCATTGCGAAGATTGTAAGCACACCGTGAGGCACGGCGATCGGTCCTCTCACCGGATATCCCTCCCAGACCCACGAAATCATGGTGCTGGAATCAGACAGAAGAGAGTGCATGGCGAACAGAAGGCCACCCATACCGAATGCGGCCAACAGGGAAGGACCTTTCTTGCCGGTAGAGGGGAAATAGTCCCCTCCACTTGGTACAGGCTTCCTGTGAGATCGGAGAACAGCCAAGATACCAAGGAGCAGACCCATTTTGTTCCATCCACCGTTCTCCGCATGCATAGTGGGCCAGACAGGATTGTTGGTGCTGCATGCAAATTTGGCGACGCTAGACATGATCAGACCGATGCCCCAGGCAAGGATCCGAGACTCCAAGCGGGAGCTCTGGGTCTTCTCCGCGTGGAAAATACCGGACCATGTAAGAGCATTGCAGGCAACACTGAAAGTAGTGACGAAGAGTCTGTTGGTAGGATTCTGCACCTTGTAGGCGAGCAGTCCAGAAAGTGACAGAAAGTGGAAAAGTCGTGGGTACTTGGCCACCGCGGTCTTCAGAGTAGGGATTGCTAGAAGGAGAGGTGACATGTACGCGATAATAGCGGCCTCATACCCAGAGATACCCATGTGCCAAAGAGGGAAATCTAATGGTTATTAGACATAGCCCTTAGAGAATAAAACCTAAACTTACACCAAACAAGAAGTCCGAGAGCAGTCGCCATGGACCAGAAGACGTACTGTGGTCAGTCAGTAAATGCGCATGAGGCAAGGACAATCGAGGATGGGTATTACCCCGTTGTAGACGTCTGCGGCGGCGTCCAGGACTTCAGACCAGAAGAAACCCTCGCCAAAGGTGTTTCCAACAGGCTTGCCCTTCCTAACTACGAGTCAACAATGAAACCAAAGTGTCTTGGTGAGCGGGAAATACACACTCTTTCTCAAGAACAGAGTCCGCAGTGGTCTTCAACTGCCTAATGTTTCGAAGCTTAGGACATGTTTTCAAATCCAAACAACCAATATTCGGCCACTCTACATTTTCCCATTTTGCTTGGTTCACTTTGGGAGCCACGGTACATACCCTCTGCTAACCCCTTTCACGTCCCTCACCACAATCTCAAATGCATCAAAGTCCAATGCCGTAACCGCATCGAATCCCACGTCGAACAAGATGAGAGACCACTCGAAGAAGGCATATTTCGTGTATGCTTGAGAGAGAGTCGTTAGAGCACAGTATGCTACGCAAAAGTCAGATGTGAACTCACCACCAGCAACCTTGTGCACCTTGTGTTGGATGAAGTAGTAGATCAATGGTACTAGGGTGCCAAAGAACAGTCCTGCCATGATCTTTCTGTATTTCACGGCGCGGCGATTGTTGGGGCTGAGTGCCAGGCAACCGAGGGTCCAAGGCAATGTCGCGACGAGGTAAGAGATCATGAAGATATCATGCCAGTCATGGTCATCGGTAGACGTGACATATGTCCAACCACCACAGGTGAAAGTCCGGAACAGCCCAACACCAGCAACGATCTTGGGAAGAGTCGAGTTAGGCCGTGCAGTAAGAAGGTACCAAAGGAAAACGAGAGCGAATCGAGGACCGGAGGTAATGGCGATGAAGACTTGAAAGAATGAGCGTTCCGGGTACCGATCCCCAATCGTAGCTGACACAGATGGGAACCATTCATCCGGATATCCATAGTGTTCGTTCTGCACGATCTTGTGGAAATGCAGGGACATTCCCACTACAAGAGCGCTCAGGAATGCCGTATAGGCGACCGCTGTATGTGTCCATGACACCCATTTACCACTGATCTGACATGGACTTAGTGAATCGCCTGGATTTATTTGGGTTTGTATCAGCTTACCGCCACAACGGCATCCCCATCTTTGAACTTGGGAGCCATAGTAGCGCAAGAAATGCAGGGCCCACACTCCGCGCGTTCGAAAAGTCAAAAAGCTACGACAGACGGGAAAAGAATATAAAAGAGCGTCAAGAATATAAACGATCAAATAAAAAAAGAAATGAATAGAAAAAGAAAAACTGTCAGCAGTCAGAGGAAACCCCTGAGATGTGATATGGCCAGGTTGGAACTCGGTAACCTGCGGAGGAGCGCGCGGACACATGCAACAGGGACGAGTCCCGGAGAGGAAGGCGGTCACAGACCCAAGTAGATCGGAGATATCGAGCGGGATGCCGACAACATTTTCTGGCCTGCGTTGAAGGACTTTGCGAAACGTCTTGACGGTCTTCTGCAGCAAATAACAACCATCATGTCAGCTGCAACAGACAAAGCACGCTTCTACCTGGAGCAGTCGGTACCAGAACTCAAGGAGTT
This sequence comes from Aspergillus lentulus, assembly GCF_010724455.1. The sequence goes on along the minus strand of NW_022983892.1, from coordinate 102,721 downwards.
TGAGAAGAAAAAAATATTTAGCAAGGTGCGAGTCCTCAACCAGCCATTTCACAAAACATGGTCACTCACAATGCTCGTTATCATTAGGATGAGATTTTATCCATTGTCAAGAGACGTTCAGATTTCGAGCACAAACTGAACGCTCGCGGCGCTCAGCCATCTGACTTTGTGCGATACGCGGAATACGAGATGAATCTTGATGCTCTGCGACGCAAGAGAGTGAAGCGACTAGGTATTCGGTCGGGAGGCCATTCGGGTCAAAGACGGATTTTCTTCATTCTCGATCGAGCTACTCGGAAGTTCCACGGCGATCTCGGCCTATGGATTCAGTATATCGAGTATGCCCGCCAGCAGAAGGCGTACAAGAAGCTTTCGACGATATTCACGGATGCTTTACGGCTTCACCCTACCAGCGTGGACCTATGGATCTACGCTGCACAATACAATCTGGATGATCATGCAGATATGACAATGTCTCGAACCTACATGCAAAGAGGTCTGAGGTTTTGCAAGAGCTCAAGGAAATTGTGGCTGCACTATGCGAAACTCGAATTGATCTACATCGCCAAGCTTGTCGCTCGACAGCGGATATTGGGCTTGGACCAGAAGATTGAAACGCCTACCCCGGCTGAAGGATCTGGATTTGATGACCCTAATGCCGATATGATCGCTTTACCTAAAATCACAGGGGAAGATATCAACCCTAGCGCCGGAGATGAAGACGGAGTTGATCACGTTGCTCTGGAAAATTTGAACTCGACGCCTGCTCTGAGCGGCGCGGTCCCGCTGGCCGTCTTTGATACAGCGATGAAGAACTTCAACAACGACGACCGCTTCGGCCACGAATTCTACGACATGGTCTCCGAATTCGAAGACTTACCGTGCCTGCGCAAGATCCTGGGACATGTAGTTGAGGTGATGTCGCAGCACAAACCAAACAGCTACCGTACGCATATCTGCAACATCAAGTTCCCAACTACTGGGATCCGACCGACATCTCACGAGTTTCCTCGGGCACTGCGTGAATCTCTTGCGATTTTGAAGGAGCACCGGCAAGATCCAAATGTCGCCAAGGAGGTGGTCAGCTGGCTGCAATCCTTCCAGAAGACAGAGGACTTGGACCCTGCTTTGCAAAAGGTCATTGCTGCCACCATCCACAATGCCCAGTGGGTCCTTCAGCAGGAGTAGACGTTGCATCTTCAGTTCTTTATCGCAGGCGTTCCTCAGAGTTGTTTAGGGTCCATAAACAAAGAAAGACGAAGCTTGTTCTCTTTCAAGGTGTTTAAAAGTTAGCTTCCTATCAGTCATCATACTTATTACCCCGCCTGTTACTCTTCTTGCTGCTGTGCAGTTTCTTTGCCTTGATTCTGGCCTCGTTTTCAGCCTTTTTCCTGTTGCAATTGTGAGAACTGTTTAATATCCTGTAGATAATGCACATGACAAGGTAGGGCATCCTACAATTTTTGTACTTTTTCCCGTTGCTTTTCAGATGTTTCTCCAGGAATCACATCTTCTGCAGTCGTTTTCAACAAATGATGGAGTTTCTCATAGCAGGACTCCACGTTAGCGGCCTGTTTCCGCGACTCTTCAGACTGGATAACCAGCGTCTGTGTTCTGTCGGCGTAGTAACGGGATGACCGGAGATGAGGATGTAGGATCCGCGGCACCAGAGGCAGGAGAGACTGGAGGGGTACTTTCAATGTGGCTTTTGAGTTTACCCTATTGGGAAAATGCGATGAGATGTTAGTCTACTGAGGCGTACGTTCCGAGCGCTCTGACGTGGTCTCAGCCAGTCAAATGAGGCTTGATCAATGAATGATCTTAGTGCAGGATAAAGCTACAGGGAGAGGAACGGACTTGTTGACATTCTGACCGCCAGGACCGCCGGACCGGCTAAAGGAAATCTCGCAGATGTCACGAGGGATTGTGACTGTCTTTGAATTGAACCTGTTAAGCCACTCCCGGGCTGCGGTGAGGTCCTTTTCGTCCGGTTCGGCGGTGGTATGGTTGGTATGGTTGGTATCGCGTCCGTTGTTCGAGGCTGCTCGTCTAGAAGCAAAGGTTCTTGCTATGGTGGGACCGGCGGGGGCTTTGCTGAAAAATTGAAGGAGTCGGGTTCGCATATCTCGTGACAGTTAGAATTTTCTTTTTTTTTTCCCTCCTTTTTTCTTTGACCAGGGGTTCTAGTCTTTGTCCGGTGGGTAAGGTTGGTAAGGTAGGCACGTTGTGCAGTGTAATTCAGTAGTTATACTTGTGACTTGTGTAGTAGTATTTCGAGTAAATCGTAGATTAAGGTAAAGCAAAGTAGACTACGGAGTAGAAAGACATCGAATAAAAGGCGGAGAGTGAAACCATGGCAGTTCTTGATATCAAATGACTTCTGAGACAGATAGATCTTCGGCCGGTAATAAGAAAGTCGTCTGTCGGGGACTCGTTCTATGCTGAGGAATTTTTAGACTATTGTCGGGATAGAATTGAGAGAGTCCATCTTAAGAGAAAAGCACGCACTAGTCTATATGTTTCTAACTAGTACCACTATCTAGGTCTAGTAGCTCAGATAAGAATGTCAAATAAGTGTTTGGTTCTCTGAAGCTATCGAAACGCCATAGCAGTAGCTTTCGAGTCAACAGAACAAGTGTTTCCCTTCCTAACCATCCTCAACTCACATGAAGGGAGAACCCAGGAGAAGAGCGGGAATACTCCGTGATGGATGGTTCTGGACCCTTGGAAAGCATCGAGATGACAGGTTTAAGTAGCAAGCTAGTTGTATTTGTGACTAATTGGCCGAAGGATTGGTATCAAGCCAGGAAAAATAGGTAGGACATGGCGCTAGGTAGTTGGACTAGATGGGGTACCTTAAGAACCTTATGGATAGCTCCCTGTTTCAGCAATAATGCTTCCAGCAGATCCAGATGGTTCTTGGTTTAACACTAGAATAAGGACCCGTCCAGTCAGAGCTTAGCATGAGGGTCCGAGGATCCCACATTGGCTCACAGCAATCATGCACACTCGCCTTTCGGTGATAGACTAGACTACCGTGGACTATCAAGATGCACAGAAGTTATATCGTACCTGCTATTCCTCATTTGACGATGGGTGCCAGGATAATAATGGTAGATACTCCAAACCACGAGACCTCCGTGCAGATTACCTTTAATAATTATTCTAGTCAACATCCTCGCTAACTTGACCGATAATCATAATATTCTCTCCTTACTGTTGTCTCCAGGTGTTGGAGTAGCCGGCTCGTTGGAGAACTTTGTCGACCGACGTCGTGCTGTTGATCAAGTCATCTCTTTCAAAATCCCCTGTTATCACCTCATTTGCTTCCGTCACCCCCGACTTCTCCGTCAAGCGGAATCAACCCACAACTCATCTCCATTTTTAATTCATTTTCTACTCAATAATATCCCGCTCTCTCTACGATCTCTTTTTTCTCCTGCAAGAAAATCCCCGACTCCAACTGAGTTTGGACCCTTTGGTTCTACTCCTCTCCGCGCTTCCGCCTTACCGCCCTGGGATAAGAAGAAAAAAAAGAAAAGCAGAAGGAAGGCCCGGTGCCTTTTGCGAAGATAGCCCCACTCTAGCTACTTCGACTGCGAAATCTTTCCCCCTCTCATCGCTTGTGGCCCTTTGCAGTCTCTTGCGGTATTTGTAGATGAAAGTGATCCACCCTGTCTGTTGTCTACATGACGCCGGGTTCTCCAGATGAAGCTCTTCACTTTCGAGGCAAAACTCTGACTCCAGAGAGCCCTCGTCCGCTACACGTCGCGGAACCGACCAAGATCCCTGTGCTGCAGAACCAAATGGACCCAGTGTTCAATGATACGTCGACTTATTTTGGCACGCCCTTGTCAACCCTTGAAAATGGTTCCCAGATGCACCATCACAATGGACACTATGCAGATTCGGGGAACGTGACGAGGTATCAGGCGCTGGACCATCATCACTATCAACAATACCATCAACCACCACCGTCGGCACAAACACAAGGTAGCTTTCACACTGGTTCTTTGCAGGCGGATGATCCATCAGTGGACAAGAAAAATGAGACTTCACTTTCTGCGGGGACAGCAACTGCTAAGCCTTCCCTTCCATCAGATCAGTCTGCAGTAGCAGACGAGGATTCCTCTACTGCGCCGGCCATAGCAACGAACTCATCTCTAACTGTTCTTCCTTCCTCAGATTCTGCTGCCCCTTTAGCTCACCCTAACCCCGATGTCCCTCCCTCTGCCTCCTCTCAGGCTGCCCAGATCCTGCCCGTCGCGAACGAGGTAAATCACGCCGTCGCCAGCTGGACCGCGCAGTCGGCACCGCATGATCGCTTAGATTCCCAAGCCAAACCCGAAGATAATACTGGTGAGGGTGGTGTGGACTTCCAAACCCTCCTCGATAATCTTCCTCCTCCCTCTACTGCCGCTCCATCTCCCCCCCTGCCCTCGGAGACTGCCCCTTCGTCTGCGGACGACGTCTCTGAAACTCCTCAAGGCCTTCCCCCTCGCCCCCCGCCCCAGGAGAAGCCATCTATCCATCCTAATTACCATCCCACCGATGATATCCGTTCGTATCATCAACTCCACCCTCACCCTGCCAGCACATCCACTACCTACCCTTCCCAGCAAAGTAATTATCAATCCAACTTAGGGCTTCCTTCCTTGGCTGCTTCTGGCGCTCCCGGAACCGCCTCGGGCGCCAGCTCTTTGCCTCCACCACCTGGTCCCAGCTTCCAGCAACCGGCCCCCTCTACCGCAGAATCGTCTCAGGACCCCCCTGCAACAGCAGCTTCTCCGAATGGTCGTGTCGAGAAGCCGGTCGGTCGTGTCGTCAAACCCGGAGACGAAGATGTTCCGTGGGGTCCAGACGTACAGAAAAAATATGACCAATTCCTGCATGATGAGAGAGTGTACGTAACGGAGGGACTTTGGGATCGCTTCCCAGCGGGGTCCCGGTTGTTCGTGGGTCAGTATTCTGTCACTTCTACTTAAACCTTTGGTGTCTGACCCTTATCTAATCCTTGCCGGCAATCCAGGTAATTTACCGACGGAGAGGGTCACAAAACGAGATCTGTTTCATATCTTTCACCAATATGGCAAACTGGCCCAGATATCGATCAAGCAAGCGTACGGTTTCATCCAATTCGTCGACGCCTCCGCCTGCAAGCATGCGCTCGATTGTGAACAAGGAGCTGTGATAAGGGGTAGGAAAATCCGTAAGTTGGCACTGCAGTCCCCGCTAATATTTGAACCTGGATTGACTCTGCCTTATGCAGACCTGGAGATTTCAAAACCGCAGAGGAATACTCGGGCAGGACCACCGCCACCTGAGCCATCTCGTGGTCCTCCACCCCTACGGTCCAGGTCCCCGGAATACAGCAGAGGCGGTCCTCCCAGCAGCCGTAATCCGAGGGCTTCGGGAGATCGCTATGATCGACCTTACGAGTCAGGTAGAGTCCCGTTTAGTGACTTTAGAGATGAGCCGAGTCACCGCAGACGCGACGATTATCGACCCCCTCCACGATCCCCATCTCCACGTCCGTTGCGAGGAAGAGATGGGTACAGATCTCGGGATAGAACTCCTGAACGGTACGATCGACGTGAGAGACGCCGTTCTCGGTCACCATATACGAGAGATAGACGGTATCGGACTCCTAGCCCCAGGGGCCGCAACGCATACGACAGTGATTCGGACTTGCCAGTTCCAAGGAGAGCCCCGAGAGATGCCCCGGAAGTGCAGATTTTGGTTCTTGAAGAAGTTGACCGGTAGGTTATATTGTGTAGCTGACGCCTTTGTCGATGGTGCAAATCTGATGTTTCTTTTCAGTAACTTCATCTTCCACGTGGAGAATGCCTTCCGCAATCGAGGTCTTCGGGTCGATGTCCTGGTGTTAGGTCCTCGCATACCACTGAACGCGGCAGTTCAGCGGCAGATTAAAGAAGGGGTTCTTGCTGTTGTGAGACTGTCTCGTCCGAACCAATTCTCAAGGAAGATACCTTTGCAGGTCTTTGATCGCAGTGGTGGGTCAGACAATGTTCGCTTCAATGGTCAGTAACCTTGTTGCCAGTCATCTCCGTGCACGCCACGTCTTATACTTATGTATTTTGTACAGAATATCCAGAAGTCGAGCCCAACATTGCCGCCGAGATCGTCTTTCATGCCCAAGCCATGCAGCGCGGTGCTACTTCACTTCCTTTCCCACCCAACCTAGCGTTCGCCATGCCGACACTTCCCACAGCGCCCATTCCTCAGGCACCATTGCCGGCGGTTCCTACTTCTTCCAATGTCGCGAATATGATTTCATCTCTTGATGGGCCTACCCTTCAGTCTCTTTTGAGTGCACTGCAGCAGCGACAGCAACAACCCGTTCCCGCTGCACAGCCCTTTACTGCTACCAACATGCCCCATACCACTGCAGATCTCGCAAGCCTTTTGAGCGGAGCAACGCGGCCACCTATTCCTACGAACCCTCAACAACACCTGCCTCCGCAGTATTCGGTCCCAGTCACCAATGCTCCGGTGGTTCCGGATCCCAATCTGATCTCATTGCTTGCCAAGGGCCTGGGTGGACAACAGCAACCACAGCAGCAGAACTTGGCGACTATGAATCCTCACGTTCAAAACATTATGAATCAGTTAAGCAAGTGGAAACAATGATCGACGATGATTCTTTTAACATGTACATCCCCCACCTCTCTCTCTTTTCTCTTCGTTTGCTTCTGTTTTGAGGTTTCGGAATACCATGGAGCTTGGCGTTTCGTTCATGAATATCCTTTGAATTGATTAGTCATGGGTTGAAATGGCCATTGTTCACGGTTTTTATTACTGGTTGTTGGCTTTGATGCTACTTTTCTGCTTTGTTTAAGACATTGCGACAGGAGTGCAGGGTTATCCTTTCGAGGCAGTCAAAGGTTAGATATGGCAGAAAATGACTTCTGCGTCTGGGTTGTCATGACATCTTTATGGATTACCACTTACCCTCTAATCTCACTGCGTTGAGCGAATCCACCGCTATAGTAGAGCAATAGGACGATCTTGCCTTCGGATGCTGCACAATGAGATGACTGGGTAGACACGAATATTGTACAAGATCTCATTCAACAGTCGTTATGAGAGGCGATATAATGTGATATAGTACATTCATAATAAGTAATGTCCTCTTCTCTTTTCTTTTTCCTTCTTCATCTCAGCGATAGCACACGCCTCACCTCGGCGTCCACCCTTGTGCCTTGAGATCCGCAACCTTGGCCGCATCTTCCTTCTTGATGCGCTCGATCGTCTTGTCCCGGTTGTATTCCATTACCCGCTTCTCCTTGAAGTATTTGACCTATGCAGGAACAAGAATTAGAAACCTGTCTCTCGAACTACTCAAGGCTGGGAGGAAATTTGTACCCAAGCTTTCGCGCACGACCCCTCAAACTGTGCCAGTTCCTTTCCGCATTGGCGCCGCGCTTCCTTATCTTCCTTGATCGAGTCGATGATGTTATTTTTGTCCAGACAGGAGAAGAATAGGTCCCGGCCTTCCCAGCACTTTTCGCGGGAGCTCCGGTCTGGGGCTATACGGCCGCCGTCGGAGGCTTTGGGGGAGTCGCCGGAGGACCAAGGGAGCCAGCCCATTTTGATCAAGGTATATTAAATAAGATTGAAATGGTAATATGAGTACAGCGGAAGAAGAGTGAGAAGTAGAATCGTCGCAGATGTGATCTGTAGACAGGAATTGGGTGTCTTCAATTCCACTGATGATTCCGCATTGGCGGCTCCGCGTGGCTTGTCGGCTGTGGCGCTAACATGTCATTTGCTGGGACAGCTTCAAGCCATCTTCCGACTTTCATCATCAATTGACTCGACTCGACCACGGGGATACAGCAGCCCAAAGAAGCTAACGTCGACTGCTGCCTACGAAATATATAAGTGATCCTGAATCTGCTCGATATCTACGCTTGCACTCGCAAAAGTCCGTTTCCAGACTGTCCAGCCCGCTCGCTCGTTCTCCTCAAACAATATTCGAATCATCACCAGGGTCGATACATTATCGATAGTTCATGCCCCCGCGCCGACGGGCTCCTGCGGGGTCCCGAACAGACCTTCCACCGCTGAAGATTGTTCGAAAGATCATCCTCCTGCAAACTGCCTACTATGTCTCCGCTACAGCCTTGATTCTGTTTACAACTTTGGTCTACGGGACGGGGTTCTCGCTCGATTTGGTTTTCAGCTGGGATGCCTTAAGGGGGGACACAACGATAGGGTGGATGCTGGGATTAGTATGGATGTTGAACAGTTTACTTGGGTATTGTCTTCGCCTTCTCACCCCTGCAGGAGCTCGGTTCGCTGACCGGATTTGACTGACAGCGTGATATTCCTACTCCTCCTCGTGTCCCGCTCAAAGCTCATCCCTGACTTCGCCTTGACAATCCACTTTCTCCATCTCATCGCGACGTCGTTCTACACCCGCTCAATACCCCGCAACTTGCTCTGGTGGGGTCTTCAATGCGCCAGCGCAGCTCTGATGACTTTCCTGGGTATCTGGGCCTGCCAGTGGCGGGAACTCAGGCCTATCACGTTCGGGATAGCAGGCGGTAGGGGCACAGCGCAATCGTCTTCTAGTACTTCCCAACCACAGACTGACGATGTTGAAAACGAACCGTTCTTACCATCACGCGGACGCGGCCGAGGGCGGAATCAGGGTGAGGGGAGCGGCGAGTACGAACTGACGGATATGAAAGGTGAGCAGGCTGTATAATGCTGTTGTGGGCTTGGACGACACTTTCGCCTTCAATTCTTCATTTTAATATTAATTTTTGATCCGGATACGGCGCTACGTTGCATCGTTACCATCATCATTGGGTATACCCTAGCTGGTTGGATTTGTATAGATGGCGTTGAAGTGGACGGTGCATTCCTGTGCAATTCTTGTGGATGAGGACATATTGCAGGAGACGATAGCCCATCATGATATGTGCAGGCACATTTTGGTTACATTCTAATAAGATTGACACTCTGGCCCATCTTAACGGGATTTGCACTCGGCCGGAGGGCGAGGCAGTAGTGCAATGAACAGCATTACCAAATCAGTTGTGTCTCGATTTCTCCACGAATCCTTCGGTCGGATAATAGTCGGCTGGAGATACGTATATCTTTGTTGCGACGAATCATGAAGCTCTGCGCCTTCTACGCGACAAGCGATCAGGCAACCTAAGTCAAGCGGGGGTACGGAGTTGACCCGCGAAGTCCGATTCAAGTGATGATAAACTTTGTATAGATAAAGGATTGATGATATAGAGGTAGAGTTGTCTCAGCTAGCAAGGTATATGAGGTGTACCTTATCTTAGTTATTTTCGAGTTTAATGCTACATAGTCGTACTCGCTACTGAAACCCAATTTCTTGTCTACTCTTATACGTATCATCCAAAATGTCAACCAGAACAATTACTGAAGCCGCGAAGCAGACGCTCGTCGTCACCCCAGAAAATAAAATCACTCCTGCTGCTGCAGATGAAAAGTTCCAGGCCATCGCGCGCGGCAATCGCGAAGGCACGCTCAAGCTCCAAGGCATCCCAACCTTCTCCGACCCCTACGAGCAGCGCAAATGGATGAAAGAGCATATGGCGGCTGCGTTTCGCTTCTTCGGAAAGCAGGGCTACGGAGAGGGAGTGTCTGGTCATATCTCGATGAGAGGTGAGGGAAGTTTATAGACAGATATGAGTCTGCATAGTGACGTCTCTGCAGACCCCGTCCTCAAGGACCATTTCTGGATGAACCCGTTCGCGAAGCATTTCTCGACCATTAAGGCTTCGGACCTGGTTCTGGTCGATAGCGAGGGCTACGTGACGGAGGGAGGGGCACAGCTTCCCATCAATGAGGCGGGGTTCATGATTCATTCTGAGATTCACAAGGCCCGTCCAGATGTGGTGGCTGCGGCGCATACGCATTCGATTCATGGAAAGACGTGGAGTGCATTTGGGCGGCCCGTTGAAATGCTCACTCAGGGTATGTATTATACCTATACCAGTGAAGGGTGTGGTTGGAGAACGCTGACTCTTCCGGTAGACGCCTGTAACTTCTACGGAAAGCTGAGCGTATATGATGATCATGGTGGGATTGCACTAGCCCAGGAAGAGGGCGAGCAGATTGCAAAGGCTCTAGGCGAGAAAAACATCGCCTGTATTCTGCAGAACCACGGGTATGGGAATCTTCTTGTGGCGCACCGCACTTGTGCAAAAGCTGATCGTCTCCTAGTCTACTGACAGTCGGTCACACCGTCGATGAAACTGCGTTCCTGTTCTTCAGCTTGGATAATGCTTGTCGTTCGCAGTTGATGGCTGATGCCACGGCTGCGAATGGAGTCCCTAAGAAGATTATCAACCATGAAGTGGCGCAGTATACTGCCAACGCCGTTCAGAACCCGGTAGGTTCTCCGTGTTGATTCTCAGAGTGCAAACTGACATGCCGCAGCATAATTTTTATACCGAGTTTCAGCCCGAGTTTGAGTTGATTGTGGAGGAGAGCAATGGCCGCGTTCTTCAGTAATAGAGAATTGGCCCAAATCCTGTAATGGTCATTTAGTCATCAACGTAGCATTCATACCATAGTTTCAGGGCCTTGTTATTAAAGTTCCCTTGATTCGAAAATCGAAAATCGTCAACTGAGAGGGAGGAGTTGTCACCTGAATGCCTTCACATAGCCTTGGGAAAAGAAAAGGTATGACTAATAAACTCACGTGACTGACACATGGCTTCCACCAACGGCATCAAAGAGTGATCAACAACTTCAATTCTAGATGCAATAAATGATACTCAAGACTTTTGTCACTATTCTAGCATTCAGCAAGATCTGTGATGGTTCCTCTAAATCAGATCACTTTGACTTTCTGTGGCGTCATCAATTGAACAAGAACCTTTAGCAATTGTCCATCCACCTCCTATCCGTCATTTCATCTTGTTTTCTTGTGATACCCATTCTTCCAGATAGAGTAATTCGACTGCATATATTGTGGACAAGATGGCGGACAGCGAACCCTCATACATAGACTACGAGGCCTTTTTGGACCCCGACTTCTCACCGGCATCATTTGCCAATTCCTTGGTCCTGGCAACCAACAATGCCACAGACACACCATTGGACCTTTCCACACCACTGTCACGGGTGCTATTTGACCTCCAAGAGATTGATACTCACATCCACAATTTAACGAGCAAGTCAGCTATTCCTCTGCTTACGCACACGCGGGATCAAACTGCTGCTGCTGAGCGGATTCTCAAGGAGACAGAGGAGCAGATATCCTCTATGACCAAAGGCTATGAGCGCCTGGAGCAAGAAGTTTTACGAAAATGGGAAGCCGCAGACGAAGCCAGGGTGGCTGCAGAAAAGTCGCTGGCAACCGTGCGATTAGCGAGAGCGGTCGCCCGTTGTCTGGCTCTCGGCAGGCAGTTGGAGGGTCAGCTTTCTGAAGTGGCTGGTCGGGGCGGCCCAGCGGTGACTGCAGGCGCACAAGATCGCTCCTCTGCCAGCCCTGGCAGAGAGGACTACCGAGCGCTGGAGCGAGCCGCCTCTACCATCGTGAGTTTGCGACGGATGTTCTCCGCTACCGCCGTGGGAGAGGAAGGCTACGGATTGGAACGTGTCAAGATCATCCGGACTTTGAGAGGTGAGCTGGTGATTCCGGCTGAGAATATGGTCAAGGCGCGCGCGCAACAGACTATCAATCGCTTCTCCATGTCGTCCATCGCGGCGGGCTCGCATTCTCAAACCGGATACCGTCAAGCCCGTGACGCGCGAGTCCGGCTGATTTCTGCCGTTACCGTCTTGTACATTCTATCTCCAGTCCCGAAGACATTGACATCGCCAGCCAGTTTTCAGCCGGAGCTTCTGCTTTCCGCTTTGCAAGGCTACATGCACACGGCCATCGTGGCGTCCGTCAACGCTCTTTCCCGATCACTATCCATGCTTCCGAGTCTCGAGCGGACGCTGTCTGAGCTGTCGGGACGATGTCAGGATATCTTTGCACTAGAGGCGATCCTCAGCGGCCTTCGTCCGCCAGCGCACCCACTTTTACCCGCTTCGGCTCCTAGCACTGGCGACAGCAATGGTACAGAGGTTCGAGCGCAAGAAGTGGCCTCCAAGAACAACCTTCTCCAGCCGCTGCTGAACGTTTTGGATACAACATCTCTCCCTTCGTACTTTTGGCGATCGTTAGCTTCATCGTTGGCTCCGCGGGTTCAGGAGATCGTCAGTCGCGGCGGTGTTTCAGCACGGACGCTCCGGTCAAATAGGGATAAACTCAGGAAGGATATCAGGGAATGCGTCCTGCGGGGTTCACAGCTCCCAGCCTCGACATTGGTGACAGACAAGCGGACAGGAATTGAAGCTGGGAACTGGGAGAGAGAAGCAGCGGTGATGGTTGGGTCTGTTGTGGGTGCTTTGGAGAGGTAGACACGATCTACAGGAATGACAGCAAGCCATTGATATTATCCTTGCACACTCATCCTTGCCATTGCTATGCGCTCCGCGGCTGTGTAATGAGCGGCACCGAACTCCCCCAACTAGTGCGTGCTCAGGAACACTCACATTCGTCCAACCATTCGAGGCTCTTGGTCACTCAGAGTTGGATACGCTTAAAGTACAAGGGGCAGCGACTACGCCATTTATCAGAGAGCAAATCGATGGTGAATGCTAGTACTAGCCCCTGTACCATCTGGCCCTAACAGATCTAAGTTCTCAATCCCGCCAGTAGTCGTTGTCGCTCCATCAACACTACTGCAAATGAAAGGAAATTCTCGAGTCGAGGCTATAAAACTATGAAGGCTCAAGCAATCTAGCCTGGGGAACGCTATCTTAGCGTTGTCTTCATATATCTAAGCCTAACCACCACGGCCACATCCCGTTTTCCTCATACGCACTATTAACAACCGGCTCGTGAACACCTCACCTCAGACTGCTGCCTTCGTCAGCTCGAGATAACGTTAACAACATCACAAAATTATGCGCCACCTCCGTTCCCCTACGAACAAGCACTTACTAGCAAAAACGCCGACAGCAAATGGCACGACAGAAATCGACTTCTGAATGAGATACGCAGGACATTGAGTAGGGTGGTGGGGCTTACATCTGAGACGGGGGATGGCTGGTACAGCTTATGCGAGTTCTTCGCAGGGTGTTGCTGCTGGGCTGGGAGTGGCTGTTGAGGGAACTGTATGGCCCATATTACTGGAGCTAGTCATGGTGTTGTAGACTCGCGTCTTGCGCTTGAGGAATGCTGATTGTGTGGTGCTTAGTCCCAGCACGAGACCTTCATCGTCACCAGTTCTGTAGTCCCGTCGGGGAAATCCAACTCAACTCTGGAGATCCGTATCAGAGCCAGATCTAAGCACCGAAGCTATATGTACTCAGACAACAGAGTTCCCTCAATGTAAAGGGTACCATATTAACTTTACATTCAGCAGTCTACGGGAGTTTACTGAGCACTGATAAACCTTCCACATGCCATTTACTTGCCCACTGGCTAGATAATGACCGCAAGTAAAAGATGGGGTGCATTGGATATACTCCTGAGTACTCTGTATGGGATGCGGCTATTTTCGGTCTCATGTCCTGCTCTTGCGTCTTGCATCTTGAGGCTGCACTGCTGATTTGTGATGCGCTGTATCAATGCACGAACGTGCGTCGTACTGGGGAGATGGAGGTGAGCCGGTATGTTTGACTTTGAATGTATATTTGATATCTCGGATAAACAGGTGTAGTATATATATGGAGACGACGGCTCCGGAATATACTCCGTAAGTTCCACGAGGATTCGATGTTGCAAAGATTGATATAGCAGGGACAGGATCCGTGATCTATACATTCTATTAATAGGATAATGTGCATATTTGACCTCAGATAGAGAGGTACTCAGTCCGGAAAAGGACCAGAAGTGATATTGCCGGAGGGGTAAGATGCAGATAGTGGCTTTCTACCTGCAGGACTAGGGTGTTTGAGATATCCATGTTAATTTAATCGATATTACTGACTACTTCTAGCCATGTACCTTGGAGTAACAAGGTTTAAGCATGGTACCTGTTGGTAGGTACTCTCCCCAATGTCCATATCTACAGCTATCGAACGATACCCCGCTTTCCAAGTATTACAGTGTTACCCCGTACAAGCATGATATACCTATGAAGCCTGAACTGCTTGGAGATTAATACTCCATTTATTATTCGCGGTCACGACCGTTCTTATCAGTATCAGAGCCAATGATATTACGCTGGTTTGGATGCGCCGTGAAAAATCCAGGAATCAGGATGAGGGGTAAGACCAGAAACCCCCCCCACCTTCCTGGCAAAGGCACAAACCAACCAGCTGAGCTCATATCATCACTGATAGTCCCAGAGGCCATTTCGCCTTTCCTCCGTCCACACCGTTCGGCGAACAGGCAAAAAGCATGCACGTAAGCAGGGGCATGGACAGCGGTCAACAAGGCATAGTTGGCCAGTGCCACGTCGATCTACCCCTCAGGATCCGGAGACGCCGCCACCTTCTTGCGCAGTGCATGCTAGATGGTCAACGGACTTCAGTGTCAGCCTGTCAGGATGCAGGAGCGATTTCCGAGCGAGTTATGGAGGCGAGGTAAGGTACAGATACTTTTACGATCGGATCCTTCGTCAGGCCAATTGGAAGGACGTCTCGGAATTTGCAGACGGAACTAATGCACAGTTTGCGTTGAAACTGGAGATTTGTGCATTTAGCATTGCGTACATCATCTAGAAGTGTTACGAACAAGTAATGGACACTTAGAAAGTGCTGTTATCAAAAGTGCTTCCTGTGATCCTGTTTTATCGCTCTGACGGATCAAGCACATCATCAACTCTCCAAGTGGCGTTAAGACTTGGAAGTCTCATCGTCTTATTCTCGCCTCCCTCAGGTTGAAATCGTCAAAACATACGCACCTTGTGGTCTAGCACACGGTGTTCCAAGCAATGCATCCCCTCATGGAGGCCAGAAGATGCCAATAATAAGCCCCGGTCAGACTGACTTTCCTGGTTATCCGGCATGCCGTTTGCAGACCGTTGATGCTCCGACTTTTTGACATTGACCTCGATTATAACCTAGACAATAGGTCATTTCGCCCCTATTCTCTCGAATTATCTGGAAATTCTTTGTCTGGATCTTGACTGCTCAGCTCCACGGTCTCAAGGCAGTTCTTTCCAGCCCGGCCTTCGACCAAATGGATGCACAGGAACAAGCTTTCCACAATGGTCCGTGTCCCCGCAAAGAGGACAATGTGAGGAAAGTAGTATGGTACGGCAGTCGAGCAGATAAGTCATTCGAAGTCTGAGGTGTTCAGGTGATCTGCATTCGCACATTCGAATGTGCTTTCCATGTCTGCTTTGGGCTCAACGGGATAAGTCAGAGCATCCTGCAGAGACGCTGCATGGCCAGCGTTAGCTTCAAGATGGCAATCGGAGAATTATTCCCAGTGTGCTACTTTGCTTATTCGGCTGAAGAACCAGTGTGAAACCTCTCGTTGTCGTGTGCTTTGCGTGCTCGTCAAAATGCATATGCAGTCGTAAGGTACTCAGTATTGTTCCACCGACTGTTTGGAAATCCGCTTTACGACATATCTAGGCTTTCTCCTTGCATCGCTAATCAATAACAATGAGACAGGTCACAAATTCGCTAAAACCAGTCACTTTCTTCCTTCTTACAGACAACAGTGGCTGCAGGTCTGGGATATATACCACTCTTTTAGAATGTCGCACAGACTGTGCTGTACTGTGTACACATGGGTGGAAGTAAGGGGTCCCCGTATCACAATTCACACATTGCATACCTCACTCATACTTTTGCCTATGATCGCGTAGGGGGAGTATGGTCGAGGTTCCCCAAACTTACCAAGACTTGAAGACACACTGTACCAAAGATCAAGATGGTCAACGTCAACGAGTCCGATGGCCCGGTCGGCGGTATTGTTCAGTCCGTGGCCGCAAGTTGGAATGTACCAGATTCCTCACCAGCTATGGTGTATTATGCCATGACTCTGATATTTCTCTATCCTTCTCAAAGCCGTATTCATCGACGACTGGCAAAAAGTAATTCTTGAAATATGTTGGAAAATTTCAGCCGATCACATTGCGTGTATATATGTGGTAGTGTTATGGAGCTATGTAAAGTTCCTGGTGCCTCCTTGTTACAACTTATCAGGCTTTAAGAGGACCCTCGAGCCCAGCGGCAGGACGCCACCAACCAGACCTGGTTCGAGACTCTCGCTCATGTCGCTGCCTTTTCGGCCTGGCCCAGCCTTACCAGGTCTTTTCCAGCCACCCGGACCCTCTATCTATTATTATTGTCATGTCTTTCTTAATGGAGATGGTCATGATTGAGATCATAATAATACCAGTCAGGTTGTCAGCCATGGTCAATAACCAAGAACTGCGCAACAGGGACAGTCTGCCAGTCTGCCAGTCTGGTTGTTAGGCGCCTTGTTCCTGATGGGTGCGTACTCGTATCCGAGAAATACCTTACCGGCTACTGGACCATCAGCGCCTAGCAATATTTCTGGCAACTGCACTGCCAAGTGCCAACTTCTTCCAGATTATTACTGTGTACATTGTTGATGGAGTGGATAGGAAGTTGATACATAGCATCATGGCTTCTTTTATCTATCCTCATATCCTTCCCTTTCAGTATGGTTGCCAAATACTGGTTGAGTGTCCTCCACACTCTACATACTTAGATACAGCACTGCAGTAAGGTAAGGTACCTACACTTTGGCGCTTCCTTTCATGGTCGCGTCATCCATTACGGGCGTTCTGAGAAAGAGAACCGAGTGATCCGTGAAATAATCATCATCTTCATCAGTCTCCCAGACTTTTGACTCTGCACTTGAGTTGTCCAGCAGACTCCACTCCAGAATTTGCCATCCATGACCCCATAGTTACCTTGGTCGATGATTCGTGTTGTTGGTTCGGACCAAGAGTCAGTTCCTGGGGCTAAAGTTTCGCGTTTAGTCTGCCTTAAGCGATTATCGTATCATATGCCATCATCCCATTTACTGCCAGCAAGCTAGCAAAGTCAACAGCGGCCAGTTCCTAGTGATTTTCCCAATTAGGACTTAACCTTTTACGTAGATTTGGAAGATAGTAGGAAGCTAAATTGGTGTGAGACCGTTAGTCTAAGACATAATTGAGTCATTACTGGTCCATAACTGGAGGGTACAGAGTAAGCTGGACTGTTCGATGGTCCATTCAGGTCGGTTACAGCAGTATACCGACTGAGTAGTAGGTACATTGCTACCTTAGGACCAGTAGTAGTATTGGTGACTTACGTTTTCTATCCAGACTCTAGGTATCACCATCAGGCTATCGTCAGATCCTGTCCCTGCTTGAGTAGCTCCACCAAATACCGTAATTGTTCTAGGAGCCTTGGGTACCTGGATCACTCTGCTGATCTGTTCTTTAAGGTACTTCTTCCCCCTCCTCTTCTTCATCCTCGTCTATCTATCTACCTAGTCTATCTATCTATGTACCTACCCCTCGCTCGGCCGCCATCCCGCGCCGACCGTTGTTTCCGATAAGCCTCCCTTCAAACGACTCGATAACTGGCACAGAGACTGAATTTTGAAGGATCTGGATAGCTACCTAGTAAGTGTATAATCGTCACCATTTTATCCCACCGACCTATTGTGCATTTGTCTGGAACCTGGGGGGTGCGGTGGTGGGTTACCGTCATCCAAACATCCTGCTACCAGATCTCTCCCCTTCCGACCACTTCCTCTTTACTTTGACTTGTCGCATCGTGCTGGCCGTCCTGCAGTCTCGACCCTTCTCTCTCGAGTTACCCTTTCTGATCTATCTTCCATTTTTCATCATTGCTTTTGCCTCTCTTTGCCTTATTTTCTTCAGTCACCCTATTATTCTCGTCTTTCCCCCTGGTCGTCGCGGCTCCATCCGTTCCTTGTAGGTACTTCAGCCGCTTACTACATTTCGCCTCCTCGACTTCTTCCTCTTTTGATCATTAATACCTAATCTATTCTTCACTTTCAGATAATCAAATATTGACTTCTTATTGTTCTTACTTACGGACGTGCATCTGAAGCGAGGAATCGGGCCCAGTCTCCCATTCCTGGTTCAGTTTCGTCGGCTTTCCGAGCTGTCTTAAACAAACCCACAACCAAAGGACTCGAAACCGCACGAGCGGTTCACCTTGGGAAAGCTGATTGACCGAGTCCACCAAACTTCTCCTGAGCTCCTTGCACAACCCGCCCTTTCCTCAATCTTCCTTATCCTCTCTTCCCTGTCGTCTTCATCCTCATCATCAGTATATACTTCTTTTACCTTCCTTTGGTCCATCCTCGAGAGATGCTACCGCTCAACGGATGACTGCGCCTCTCTCGTACAAACTTACTGCCCTTGCTTCGTCATCCTCGTCAGGTACTCGGATAGACGGGCATCTTCCACATTCCTCCTACATTCCAGGCTCCCCTCTTTTGAGCTAGCGATCCAGTACGTAGCTGCTCTTTTCTTATTCTCCTCCCCCTCCTTCCCTTGTATGTGGACCCCGGTGGGCAGAAAAAAGTCTACCCCTCTTGGGATACCGTCCCCTTTGGCCGAGATTGACACACTCGTCGTTACATCTTTGCGACGGCGGTGAATTTGCTGACGTTTGTATGCGCAACCTGTCCAGTCGCCATTACGCGCTATAGTTACCGCCATTTAATCTTTCTCATCGAATCCTTGCGTTCTCTTTATATCAAATACTACGTCTTATAATCGTGGGAGGATAAGATTTCGTCAAATCTCGGTTTCGCTTCCTAGGGCGGAAGCCACACCATCGCCGACCCCTTCGTCGCCGTCAACATGACTTCCTTCTTACCAGTAAATAATACGTCTTCGCCGCAAACTCGGCCCATGGATGAGGCAGCAACTCCAACCACACCTCGACCCCAGACGAATGTGTCAGCTACAGAA
This sequence comes from Aspergillus lentulus, assembly GCF_010724455.1. Next base: position 83,783 of record NW_022983892.1, on the reverse strand, counting down.
GAGAACAGGTCGCGAACTATGAACAGTGGCACGGAAGACGCAACTCCGCGCAACGTGCATAAGATCCAAGAAGACTCGGCTTCTCGAACACAACCGTCATTAGGACACAATGGCACTTCACATGGGGAATCAGATGCTGACCGTGACGGCTCCGATCATGAGTCCGACGCCGGAGGCAATGCTCCTCCATCAAAGAAGAAGAAAGGGCAACGGTTCTATTGTACAGATTTCCCGCCATGCAACTTGAGTTTTACCAGAAGCGAACATCTTGCCAGACATATCCGGAAACACACTGGGGAGCGTCCGTTTCAATGTCACTGTTCCAGGCGGTTCTCGCGCCTTGATAACCTTCGTCAACATGCCCAGACCGTGCATGTGAACGAGGAGATTCCTGGGGATTCGCTTGCAGCTACTGGAACACGTTTCCAGCGGCAGATTCGCACAGACAGGGTTCGTCCTCAAGGTCGAGCTAGAGCCGGCACGGGGGGTAGTCAGGGAACGCATAGTCGGGGCCACAGCAGAAATCTTTCGACTTCGAGTATCGCATCGACGACATCAACGTACAGTCAGCCTCCTGAGCTTCGCCGTCGACCGCCGCCATTAATCATGGCCAATGATGGGAGCGCCAGGGCTCGTCTTAGTCTGGATACGATGGCAGATATCCCCACAACTCCACCGGGCCAAGTGCGCGGCATCCCAGGTCCTGCCGTTGCAGTTGGCTCCCCTTACACACCCACTCATCATCTCTTTGCTGCTGGCGGCAACGGAAGTCCTCACTTAGCTTCCGCAAGGCCCTCCGCCGCCCACATGTCGGGTTTCTGGGACGGCAAGACGGCGGCTCGTCGTCTCTCAGTGCCCACCAGTGCGAATCCCTTTTCATCTCAACAACCGCACAATTATCCTCCCAGTCTAGTCGGGTCGGCAACTCCTACAACGGCAGCATATCCGCCGTCGGGCGGAGTCTTCGCAAGCCCTGTCAGCTCCACTCATTCGTTTTCGAGAGAAGAAAATGCGTACAGTGCTGCTGATGCCGACCTGCGGAGACGGACCTGGCATCCTTCAACTCACTTTGCACTTCCCAGACCTGCCACCAGTGGATTGTCCCATTACCAAACTCCTGATACCGTTGACGCACCGGTCAGCGCAAGTGGCGCGACAGAACAGCCCCCCAGGTTGCCCGGAATCGAAAGCTTCGACAAGGTTGTGTTACACCAGCGGCCTCTGACTCCCCCCGTCCGAAGGCCTAGTCCGATGCAGATTGACAGCCACAGCAAGCCATCGCCCAGTTATGCTTTAGGAGGAGGTTTCAATTATTCGCAGCCCGCGAACCGACCGGCCCCTCCGGTATCTGGCCCCGGTCATCGCCGCGGTCATGTCTCCTGGGACATGTCACTACACACCAATCTCACAGGACTGCATATCAGGGACAAGCCTCTTCCAAGAGACGCATCGCACTGGAGCCAGCAGACAATTGCAGAGCTACAGAATGTGTCGTCCCGGCCGTCTTCGTCGTATCAACAACAAGTTCAGGAGTCACGGGGAATTACTGGGCATTCTCCGTATGAGAAGATGCAGGGGTGGTATGGCAGCTATACCTCGGGTTCCCAGGCGACGCGGACATCACCTGAAGACTCGAGTAGCAGTGAAGGCGTTCACACACCCTCTACCGCATCCCTTGAGTACCACCCCGCCATTGTGCACAACAGCGGCTACATCGAGTCTCATCCACCTTCCATGACCTGCGATACATCTCACTCAGTACGCCCCCCGTTTCCTGGACATTCGATGACCGGCCACAGTCGCTAATGTACAATACAGGCTTGCCCCCCGCTCTCGCAGTTTTCTGATGGCTATCAGCACAATGTGAAACCCGATCCACGACCGGATTTCTATCACAATGCGTCCGCGCGGGACTCTGGGATGGGAAGACTCGAGGCACTTGTTGCAGTCGCCACGAGCGAAAATAAGAATACTGCGAAATTATACGGATGAAGACAGTACACAGCTTTCGTATGCTATCCGAGCAGATATGGTCTATTTTGAGGTCGCGACTATTTCTCTCTCGGTTTATCCTTGAAATATTTGACCATCCTGCCGATTTAACCCGAATATTTTGAACTTTGCACTTTTGCACCTACGGTTCCGCATCAACGCCGAGACATTTATGAAGTGACGACTGATGATTCATGCATGGGGGTTTTTTTTTTTTTTTTGTTTTTGAATTTGACCGCTGTGGAGGCTTGCTCTTTCGAATAGCAAGAACTCGTTCGGGTATTCTCGAGTGATCTGTAGCTCGCGATGATATTGTTTTTGCATGTTCCGGCGTTGATTGGGGGATAGTGTGTTCTCTATGGCATGAAGATACCCTCGGCCTCGATCTCGGATATAGCTACTATGAAAGCGGGGTTTCCTACTCGGGTCGCGGTGAAATTTCACCTACTGAATTGTTTGATGTACTTGATCTTTCTGTCACTGCAGCCCTGTGATACGATTCGATTCTGTTTTAGTATATTTGTTGTGCGTCTATAAGAGACTGGGTATAGCCATTGCAATCTTGCAATCTGAGCGGGATAAACTATTTTTAATGAAACACTTGTTACTAAATCGAATGATGTGCCATGTCCTGTTGGCCCCAGTGGGGACGAGCTCACGGATACATGACGTCTACCCCACATGTTACACTCGAAGACGTCAAAACCACAAGTACCAGGCGGGTCGGGGTACATTTTCTGGCCATTCCTACGAGAGGTATGAGACGGTCTCCGTGAGATGATCATCAGGTGACGTCGATGGCAAGGTGTTCTCCTCGTCGGTGCACGTTACCCCAGATGAATAATGACAGTATAGACCGCCAGCAATTCAACAGAGGCTGATTAACTCAGACAGGATTCAGGAAATAACTCTTTAGCCAATTAATCACCTAGCTATAGCCGAGATGGCATTGAAATGAAAAACAAAAGAATAAGGGAACATGTATTCTACTTGAAGAGGCGTACGGGGTTGCAGGACTGTGAGCTGACAGTAAGCTAGAGACCCTAGCTAAGGTAGTAGTATCTCGTCGACAACGTCATAGGCAGCCGGCCAGCCCAGTGACCAAGGCCATTTCTCCGCCCATACTTCACTCCCTGACCTTGGTTGCTAGCTCTCTTGCGTTTCTTTTGCCTCTTATTTATTCAGTCACTTTCTTTCTATTTGACTGGAAAGCTACTCCACAGCCAGAATACCTCTATATTCGGATTTCAACTCAACTGAAGACACATTCTTATTCACGCTCACCCACCATGTCCAAGAGCCGTACACCCATGTACCTTGGCCTGGCCGCCGCCGGCGGTCTGGGTTACTACATGTATCGGGCCGGCGGGAATCCCCAGGTCGCGAAGAAGGAGATGGAGAGTGAGTTTCTTGTCGACGTTGTGGTTGATAGTATATGTGTGGTTTGCTGACGACTGTCGCTTCCAGTCGACGCCCACAAAGCCAAAGCAAAGATCCCCCGCGGCTCAGAAGCCGCCAGAGCCGGCGAGGAATTCGGCAAGGAGGTGAACGCCACTGGCGACGAGGCGGTGAGCTCACTACCTACGTGAAACTAGTATCGAGCGACTAGAGATGCTGATGTGTTGAGGGTAGATCAACAACGCCCGCACCAAGGCTAAGATGGACGAGCGCATCCCCGAGATCGCTCAGGATGGCAAGCACAAGCTTGACTCGTTGCGTTACCAGGCAGCGGATAAAGTCCGTGCTGGAGTTGACGAGGTGGACAAGAAGGTTGATCAGCTCGATCGCGCGGTTGAGAAGAAGGCGGGTGAGGCGAAGGGGACTTTGTCGGGTTGGTTTGGAGGGAAGTGAGCTAGGCTTCACTTACCTCCTTTGCCTAAGGCACTTTTGGGCTTGCAGCGATGCAGTCAAGTGGGATTTCGTATGGGTTCGGTTCAGACCTGGGATGACGTTACGATTTGGGAGATAGGAATGGTGTACTCTCCTCCGTACTTCGATGGATAATCACTTTTGTCGGTTACAGCAGCAAACTTGCGATAATGAACTTTATGATAACTTGCGCTTCCGATTAGACCAAGAATGGGGCTCGTTCGATAAGATAGACAGGTTTGGATAAGATTGGTGATCTGCATGCTTGCGTGGAATGTGACATTCCATATAGGTATTACTGTAGTGATCGAGTGGATGCCGTTGTATGGATGCTATGGTTTTCCGCTGCAAATGAATTTGCGGCCTCGAAATGTACATATATCTTGTCTTGAGTATCAACAGAACACTCTTGAATGAAAATAAAGACGACAGAATTATCCCCAGTGATCTACGGAGTAATATAACCGCATTCGGCACCGTCACGCTAACACGCGCCTTGACGCGTTCGCGCTCCACTAAGAAAAACTAATCGTCAGCGATCTCCAGTCCCCTTCGACCCATACACAGAGCTATATTCAATTGGAAACACCCCACTGGTAGTTTACTATTTGCATACCTACCTTACCTTCCTATTATCTACATATGCTCCTACCTTACTATCATATCTTTAAATCCCACCGTTAGTACAAGGGAAACCGCGATGCCTCGCACCTCCTCGAGACAGACCCGCCTTCCGCGAGGGCAAGTCGGCATCCAGAGCTTTGCAAGAGCAACCAAACCAGGCTCCTCAACGCTGCAAGGCACCAAACAAGCAGCAGCCGCCGAGCTCCCCGTCTCGCCTTCCAAGAAGAGGAAACTCAATGAGCTCGAAAATGTCGACTCCGCCGCAGCAGAGCCCCGCCGGACCATCCCGGAAGAAGCTGGCACGCCTTCCAAAACTCTCCGCTTCAGTCAATTGTCCGTCTCCACGCCCCGGAGCGGTCACTATGCGGGTTCGAAACCTGACGCGTCGCCTGCGCCTGCGCCGCCCTCCTCCCCTTCGAAGCGTGGCAGTGCCAGAGCCAAACGGTCCAGCAGTCCGATTGTCGTGGAGCGTCCGGCTTGTGTGGAGGAGTTCTTGGGGCTGCATTCTGCTTTTCTGAAGGCGCTGGCGATTCACTCTGCGCATAACGGAGCAACAACCGCGGCGGATCTGCGAGAATTTCTTCATGCGGTCGAACGGGTGTGGAAGAAGCGAAAGGTAGTTGTTAAGGATCTACAGCGGTTGATTTGGACCTGGGAGCAGGGAGAAGAGGGCAATGGTCCGAAGTACCGTCTGGCGAATTACGGGCTTGGAAAGGTGTGTTTGGAACGGGTGGCTGTCAACAGAGAACGGGTGGACCGGTTCGACGAAAAGGAACTACAAGAGCGATTCGAGCAGGTTGTGGACCTGCTGTGGGAGAAGGCTGTGGATGCGGTTGATGGCGATGAGAGCCAGGTGGACTTCTTCGAGACCCTGGGCGTTTCTCCCGTGCACGAGTCTCTTACTCCCTTTACGGCGTTTCGAAAGGGCCAGCAGCGGCTGCAGGATTTGAAGGGCGGAGTTATCAAGTTGAAGACCGAGAAGCTGCGAGCGGACTCGCAGCCTGAGATCCCGGCCAAGCCGCTGGATGGGACCACCACGCGCCGGAAGGGGCTTCTGGAGCGGATTAAGAGCAAGGAACTCCTTCAGTCGAAGCTACCGCCGCCGCCGTCGAAGGAGACGCTGCTTCGGCGCGCGGCTGCTGAACGCGCAGAGGAAGTCGTCGCCGTTCTGGCTCTGCTTCGCCCCGTTGGGTACGTGGGCAGCGGGCCGAAAGCTGTTCTGGCTGCTCAGAAGAAACCGTTCCAGTTGGAGATGATTGTGCAGAATGTTCAGGACTCTCTACGGAATCCAATATCATCAAGGGAGGTGGAAATGTGTGTGGAACTTCTGGCGCGACCGGACATTGCTGGACAATGGATCGAAGTCGTTGCCGTGAATGAAATTAAGTCGGTGGTTCTGAAGTCTTGTGCCAGTGTCCACCCCAAGGAAATCAGTGCCAAGGTCAGCAAGCTGGAATTGGATTAGATGATTCTTCATATGACCTTCCGATCTCTTTCTTTTTGGATGTTTTGTGTCATTGTTCGATACCACTGGAGCATACCTGCATGGCCAGCATTACTTTGCATTATGAGCAAGCATCATGTACATTAGCGCTGCATTTATTTATTACCTGCATACACATCCTCAAGTTTACTATAATAATGGAATACATCAATTTCAGAGCAAAACTGTTAAATATGCTTAGTAGCATCTGTTGAATTTGATTGGCCCGAAACCACTTCAACGCGACACGCGCGCTCACGTGATCGCGTTGCCACAAGTCGCGTCTGCCGCACCACTACTTTTATCAGTCAACAGAACAGAGACGCTTTGAATTGACAAGAAAGCTAGCTCCCCGACTGTCCTTTCATTGTATCGGACAACGCTAGCACAATGTCGTCTCGACCTGATCTCAAGGTAGTCACCCCACGCTTCTAAATCATTCTAGAACCCAAGTTAACCACTTCCAGGTCGACGATGAAGTCGGCTTCATTCGCTTCTACCGTTCCCTCTCTTCCGACGGCAACGATGAGACAATCCGAGTCTTCGATCGTGGCGACTGGTACTCCGCTCATGGCGCCGAGGCCGAATATATCGCTCGGACAGTCTACAAAACGACCTCCGTTCTCCGCAACCTGGGTCGTACTGAGACGGGCGGCCTGCCTTCCGTGACCATGAGCGTGACCGTGTTCCGGAATTTCCTGCGGGAAGCACTCTTCAAGCTCAACAAACGGGTTGAAATTTGGGGCTCGAATGGAGCAGGCAGAGGTCAGTGGAAGCTGATGAAACAAGCCAGTCCGGGAAACCTGCAGGACGTGGAAGAGGAGCTGGGCAGCGTGGGCGGGCTCGCCATGGAGTCGGCGCCGGTGATTCTGGCCGTGAAGATCTCGGCCAAGGCGTCTGAGGCGCGGGGTGTCGGGGTTTGCTTTGCGGATGCGAGTGTGCGGGAACTGGGTGTGAGCGAGTTCCTGGACAACGATGTCTATTCGAACTTTGAGTCGTTGATTATTCAGCTTGGTGTCAAGGAGTGTCTGGTGCAGATGGACGCGAACAGGAAGGATGTGGAGCTGGGCAAGATCCGGGCTATCGCTGACAACTGTGGGATTGCGATTTCCGAGAGGCCGGTGGCGGACTTTGGGGTGAAGGATATCGAGCAGGATCTCACTCGGCTTCTCAGGGACGAGCGTTCGGCGGCCACATTGCCGCAGACGGAGCTGAAGCTCGCGATGGGCTCTGCGTCGGCCCTGATCAAGTATCTGGGTGTTATGTCCGACCCGAGCAATTTCGGGCAGTATCAGCTCTACCAGCATGATTTGTCGCAGTTTATGAAGTTGGATGCCTCTGCCCTTCGGGCGTTGAATCTCATGCCTGGTCCGCGGGACGGATCGAGGACCATGAGCTTGTTCGGTTTATTGAATCATTGCAAGACGCCTGTCGGCAGTCGCCTGCTGGCGCAATGGCTGAAGCAGCCGCTCATGGATATCGCCGAGATTGAGAAGAGACAGCAGCTCGTTGAGGCTCTCGTCGAGAATACGGAGTTGAGACAGACGCTGCAGGAGGAGCATCTCCGCTCTATACCGGATCTGTACAGGCTTGTGAAGCGGTTCCAGCGGAAGCAGGCCAACTTGGAAGATGTGGTACGAGTCTATCAGGTTGCGATTCGTCTGCCTGGCTTTGTCCGCTCGCTCGAGAATGTCATGGACGAGCAATACCAGACTCCCTTGGAGACGGAGTACACCAGCAAGCTGCGCAGCCACTCGGACAGCCTAGCCAAGCTGGAGGAAATGGTGGAGACCACGGTCGACCTCGCTGCGCTGGAGAACCATGAGTTCATCATCAAGCCAGAGTTTGATGACAGTCTGCGCATCATTCGGAAGAAATTGGATAAGCTGCGACATGACATGGATGTGGAGCATCGCCGGGTGGCCAAGGATCTGGATCAGGAGGTAGACAAGAAGCTGTTCTTGGAGAATCACCGCGTGCATGGCTGGTGCTTCCGTCTGACCCGGAACGAGGCGGGCTGCATCAGAAACAAGAGAGAGTACCAGGAATGCTCGACGCAGAAGAACGGAGTGTACTTTACCACTTCATCAATGCAAGCTCTGCGCCGGGAGCATGATCAGCTCTCGTCCAATTACAACCGGACCCAGACAGGGTTGGTGAACGAGGTGGTGAACGTGGCTGCATCCTACTGTCCCGTGCTGGAACAGCTTGCTGGTGTTCTCGCCCATCTCGATGTCATCGTGAGCTTCGCCCATGCTGCTGTGCATGCTCCAACCGCATATGTCCGCCCCAAGATGCACCCGCGCGGCACGGGAAATACGATCCTCAAGGAGGCGCGGCATCCCTGCATGGAAATGCAGGATGACATTTCCTTCATCACCAACGACGTATCCCTGATCCGCGACGAGTCCTCCTTCCTCATCATCACTGGTCCCAACATGGGCGGTAAATCGACCTACATCCGTCAGATCGGCGTTATTGCACTCATGGCCCAGACGGGGTGCTTCGTGCCCTGTTCCGAGGCCGAGTTGACAATCTTCGACTGCATCCTCGCCCGTGTCGGCGCAAGCGATTCGCAGCTCAAGGGCGTCTCGACGTTCATGGCCGAGATGCTGGAGACGTCCAATATCCTCAAGTCCGCGACCTCAGAGTCCCTCATCATAATCGACGAGCTGGGCCGCGGCACCAGCACCTACGATGGCTTTGGCCTGGCCTGGGCCATCTCTGAGCACATCGTCACCGAGATCCGCTGCTTCGGGCTCTTCGCAACCCATTTCCACGAGCTCACAGCCCTCGCGGACCGATACCCCAAATCCGTCAAAAACCTGCACGTAGTGGCCTTCATCGGAGACGGCACTAACGACAACGCAGGAGAAGAAAAGTCCAAGAAGCAGCAAGTGACTCTTCTTTACCGCGTCGAGCCCGGTATCTGCGACCAGTCCTTCGGTATCCACGTTGCGGAGCTGGTCCGGTTCCCGGAGAAGGTGGTCAATATGGCCCGGCAGAAAGCCGAGGAGCTCGAGGATTTTACGTCTGCGGAGGCCCAGGGGCAGCAGCCTAGCGTGTCCATGGATGGGTATTCTCAGGAAGAGGTGGAGGAGGGCAGCGCGCTGCTCAAGGGGATGTTGTTGAAGTGGAAGGCGGAGATTGAGTCGTCTGACAAGAAGTTGACTGTTGAGGAAAAGAGACAGATAATGCGCGATCTGGTCAATGCTGATGAGAAACTCCGGGAGAACAAGGTCTTCCAGGGTATCAAGGCTTTGTGATGGTCTTCATAAGACTACTTTTAAAGTTTCGGGTATAGCGTAAGGCGTTGGGCGTGTATACAAGGATCAAAGTCAAATGGCTAGATATACCGGTTTACAATGATATAATTCTCTTCTTAGTCTTTGAGATGTCGATATCCTGGTATACTATTTTATGCCATATGGCACGATCACCGCTATATGGCAGTACTGTCGACAAAAGATTCAGCAGCACGCTTTGCCAACTCATGCATATTGAATCCAACGTGACGTATTGCCATTTCGCGGGCTTCATTTGGCAAAAAGCGACCTCTTGTATAGCAAAACCAGTAGTCATTCGCGTTCCAGTTTGTGTGGGATGACCGGCTGAGAGGTCGACTGGCAGGATAGGACAACCGCATCCTTCGTTGCTCCTAAACAGAGAAACGGCCTGGCTTATCCATGATTGCAAATGTACAGTTGACAAACTGGAAATAAACGAGACAAGATCCTATGCAGATGATAAGGGATAGTGTGCGTATCTTAAGACACGCAAGACAGCAGGAAGGGAGTATGCTGTGCAGGAATTAAACTAGAGAGAGATAGCACACTTTGCTCAACATTAGAAGGTTAGAGAACTGGAGATCTAGAGTAAGAGGAGAGTGATGCCGCCTTGTGCCATTTATTAGGGGTAGCTGTGGACCAGCATTTCACATATAAGCTACACATCTCCTCTATTTGGCCACTGCATCTTGACTTCGTTGGAGAAGTAGCAAAGTAGCTAGAGTAAGAGTGAGTGGATCACATGACTCAACCAGCTTGCCTTCTTAAAGCGGCAACCCCAGCAATAGGTATGCACGGGGTACTTTGTATAAAAAGAGCAACAACTCAAAGGCTGGGGAATCTTGGATTTGATTCTGGTTAAGTTCGCACTGGAAAATGCACTCTTTTCACTGATGGACCCTCTAATAGGTGTCATTGCTAGGCCGCACTGGTACTAGCCGATAAGGTGCAGCTATACCTATTCTGGACCGGTTCTAGTACGCTCTCGGCTACAGTCTGGAGCTTATGTACTCCGTATCTCGGCCAGACGTGGTACTCTCCACAAGCAATCGCAACAACTGCAACAACCAGTACCTAACGAATCCCAGACAAAACAGTCTGTTATCTTGTCGCAAAGGACTGACTTATCGTTCTTTCTCCTCTGCTACTAGAATTTACTTTGATCACCAGTTCTCAACCTCCCCTCAGCGATGCGCGCAGACTAAAACACAAAGGCGGAAACGCTAAACTCTGGATTCATGCACCCCTTTTCCATCCTCACTCTCGGTATCTTTGTAGCGGGCTATATCACCGCGCGGTGGGATCTTGTTACGCGGTTATACGAACTGGCCATTTTTGCGTGGGATCACGGTGTTGTGGTGAGTGCATCTCAGTTCGCGCAACCGCTCCTACTTGCAATTATGACTGCGGAACACAGGACCACGAATGCGCAGACAATTGAGCTAATAACTCTTGTTCGCAGACACGAACAGCCAAAGGCTTTTTGTTGCTATCAGTCTTCTTTTTCCTCTTGGTCCTTCCGATCAATCATCTTGCGATAAAGGAAGCTGAATTGGTAAATGGCCCTATCCGATGCCAATTGCTATTGAGGGATCGTATGCTGATGCTGCTTTTTGTATGGTAGCACCCTCGCCCGCCGCATCTGGGTGTGTCCGCTCGCGAACAGCTACGCCGCCGAGGCTCTTTTTGATCCGGATCGAAGGATGACAACATGCTCATGGGCGATGGATTGCTACGGGTATTCTGGCCATACGACCTCCCTCGGTCCTCATCCCCGGGGGTGATTATTGGATGGAGGAACTCTGAACTGGATCTGTTCGTCCTCACGGTGCTGGAAGATGTTGAGGTAAGTTAGCGTTCTGTCCCGAGCGGCAGGTCGGCTTGGGGAGCTGACGGTTGACTCGTGGGATAGCCTCGAAATGTCGACAATGCACTACGTGCTGGAATCCTCTTTCGCAACAGCCCCCACCCAATTGCGCGGATATTCACGCTTTGTGGAAGATCGACAATGCATGTTCTGGGATCAACCAATCCACAAGAACCGCCATCTGCATTTAACCCGGCCCATCTCCATGTGACAACGCATCCGTCGTCTAAAGTCCCTCGGATATATTGTCCGCCGGAGGCGAATATATCTGTTCAGGTTATCATGTTTCATCGTCCGCATCCGACCAGGATGGAGTACATGTCCCTGGATCCGATTTCCCTTGCTCTGGGGGATAAAGTGTCCATCGCTGATAAACCAGAGGTTGTACCTTCGACCATCGATGCCGAAGAGGAGCGGGATAGAGCAGTGCGGGACAAGCTGGTCGAGAAGCTGAAATTACACACAGTCGTCAAACATATGCCTTCGCCCAAGGAGCAAGCACTGCCTCTCATCATCAACCAGGTCAACTGTGCTTATGAAATGGGAAAATTGATGGAAAAGAATAGCCATCTGATTGGAATCCGGGTTAAGCGAAGTATGAGCGTGGGAGAACGCGTGGTTGAGTCCGCAACAACGGTCTGGGACCTCTTTGTCCTCGGGGTGTCGTATGTATTCTGGCAGTGGATCTGGCCGGTGGCCACTCGTATTTTCATCATTGGCCTCGTCTTCCATCGTACGATTGCCGAGGTTGTTCTGCAGATACTTGAGTGGCGAGCTCGTCCTGATGCAGCTGCCCTGAAAGACATCTCTGCGACGGCTCAACAGGTTGACATTCGACTGCAGCAATTTTGCTACTGGCCGATACAGTACGTTAAGCTGCGCCAGAGGAAAGACGACTGGGAGAGTGTTACTACGAGCCATCCGGATTACATCCGTTTCTACAACAGCTTGTGGCTAGTTGCCAATGATGTTATCATCGGTATTGCGCTGGGATCATACATCATCGACAACGCCAATTGGGTGGCTTTCCAAATCAACAGTGTCCTCACTGGCTGGACAGTAGAAGGCTTGCAGCGGACTATATCGTGGTTGATGGACTGGCCGGCCGGCTTGAAGCTTAATAACGAGCTTGCTGCATTCTTGGGCGACCTCTTTCTCTGGGTCATTGAGAATTGGGCTGGTATGCATTTTCTTCTACTAGACTTATTGTTCTCTCTCGCTAATTATGGGGCAGCTTGCATTGCGAATCTACAGCCTTACCTCCCGCATGTCATATACGTCGTCGGATGCTCGAGTTTCGCCGGAGCCAGCATGCCGATCGCCCTTTTTTCAGACCTCGTCTCCATTCTAACTGTGCATATCTACTCGTTCTATGTTGCGTCCGCCCGTATATTCAACTGGCAACTTACTATCATCATATCTCTCTTTCATCTTTTCCGCGGCAAGAAGCGCAACGTCCTTCGGCATCGAATAGACTCGTGTGATTACGATCTTGATCAGCTTCTGCTCGGCACTATCCTCTTCACAGTTCTCTTCTTCCTTCTGCCGACCGTGATCGTATTTTATCTAACGTTTGCCTCTGCGAGAATGTTGATCATCTCGCTAAAAGCGGCACTTGACACATGTTTGGCTTTTCTCAACCATTTCCCTCTATTTGCGTTGATGCTGCGCGTGAAGGATTCCCGACGGTTACCAGGTATGTTGGGCTTGCTCATATGCTTAATCAGCAGTCACTGACTAAATGTGAGGTGGTATCCGTTTCGAACTACGCGAGGAGCAGGACAAGTCTCTTCATCCGCACTCCACTATGCCTTTCATCCATCTCGAGGTATGTTCACCTAATCCGTCGTCCCATTAAGACTACTGTCAGAGCAAGTCCTGAATGAGATAGTCGATTCCACTCCCTCTCCGCGCCATGTTTGACCAGTACTTCCAACTCGGTCATCGTCTTCGGAAGCACTATCTTTCTCCGCGCGTGATATTCTGCCTCTTCACTGGCCGTTTTGTGCCTCCCATCCACCGCCGTAACCTGTACAGTATGCAGTACAGCATGCTGCCTGCGCATCGGGCAGGTATGGCGGAGGTGTGGTCTCTGTTGACCCAGCCCCGAAAGACAAACAGCGGTGGTAGTGGCTCTTCTTCGATGGGAGGCGTCACGGCTGCCAATGGATTACTTAGGGTTCCTTCGGGCTTTGGACAAGGGGATGTCAGACGACGCGGCCACCGGTATTAATGCTTAATAATGTGAATAATATGTCATGACGTATATAATCAAGAGATTAATGCCTAGTCCGTTGCAAAGTTGGGTCCTTGCACATAATGCTTTGGGACCATTTCACCATTTCTCATCAACGACTTGGGCTGGCGTTTCGTGGAAACATAACCACCGGATATGAGTACATATATGAATAAGGGTAAAAGCATGAGAGGAAGGCGCCAAAGTATTATACATAAGAGAATCCGCCGTTCTTAAAGACAGACTTCCAGTCAGTGGATATATATAGCTCAGATAGAACATTCGAGCATATGTTCAAGTCATCACATAAATTCGGCATGCTTCAGCGGAGGCCGTCCTTAGCCGGATTCTACTGGTAGCAAACCCGACTTAGTCTTGGAGGGTGAAACATCCAGGAGATGTTGCCTGCAGGAGCGGAGATGAAGGAGAGTGTCCCCAATGCAGGGGACCGATGACCAACGTCACTTCACGATTTCCGGAGATAGTCAACATCGCTCTCCGAGGCTGTACTTTTTCTCGCCTCTTCAACCATGGTGTCGATGCCTTTTTCTTTCAATGCTTTCTGATGGAATTGTTAGTCTAGGCCGCAGAGGTCTTACGATGTCTGCTTTGACATACATGTAGACAAGACCTGTACTTTGAGAATAGTTCTTCGCATTCATTTGATGAGGTTTTGCCACGCAGGTATTCTGTGGTAGTTAGCGGGCATTGTCTACGTTTGCTGGAAGGGGAGAATAGATGCGTACTTTCGCTGTACCACTTCAGAAAACAAGTATCATACTTTCTGGGGAGCGTCAGTAGGAGCTCTTTGTCTGTGGTTGCCTTTGGCAGTAGGTGGAGAGAATATACTCTTTCAGGTCATTGCATTCGGGAGCTATGGAAGCTGCCATGGTGGGCTAGCTTGCAGTGTCTGGACCGACTGATGTATTTCAAAGACGTTGGAATATTCAAACCTCCTTTCTTTCACCGCATTCGATGTCTCACTGTCAATGGGATTCTCTATGGAACCAGTATACTTGGAGTCGAGAACTTGTAGCTGGAGACGATCGCCGATATACCGCGGCTAGACTGATCATGGCAGGCGGTCGGTGATTTTTCCTCCGGCGGGCGCATTTCTCCACCTCCGAGCTTTCCTCAATTTTTCAGGTTATTATTTGTTCCTGCGAGTTTATATTTCTTGACCCTTCGTCTCTTGCTTGGCTGAGTTCGACTTCGGACTCAAATATACTCTGCCAATCATGGAGTCAGCCGCAGATTTTCCACCGTTCCAGCAACGGTTAACGTCCAGTCTGGTGCAGATGACGCGCACCGTTGGACAGCTCTCTGCAGAGGATCTGAGTTTCCACCGGACTTCGAGCGCCGAAGTCTCGGAATCCCTGGATGAGCAGAGTGATAGGATTTTGTCGTTGACCTCGACGATCCTCAAGGCTGCCACAGCCGGGACAGATTTGCCCGCACCTGAGCTGCACGATGAAGACTCTGTCGAAGACAACTGGCGGGGTGTTGTTGATGTTATCGATGCGCTGCTAGAGAGGGCAGACGCCTGTCTCGACGAATTTACGGGAGTCATCAAGAAATTGAGCCCGTCACAGCAGGAGCAGAGCGCAGCAAAAGCCGCCAAAAAGGCTTCCACCAAGTTCCCTTCCGTTTACGATTTCGGCCCGTCGAAGATCCCCAAGCCGCAATTGTTGTTTCAGCGGCCTCCCGATAACACCGATGTTTCGCCTTTCAAACCCCTTCTTCGAATCAAGCCTCACGCGATTGTTCCGTTAGAGGATTCGTTGAAGTTGACAGATCCTGCGCAAGATTATAAGAATCCGTACGAAACGGAGATCCGCGCTGCCAAGTATCCGGAATCGACCTATACCGTCTCTCCTCCGGTCGAGTACCAGCCGTTTGAGTCGACAGCTGCGACTTTCGTGGACACCTTGGAAGGAGTGAAGGAAATGTTGAGCGAGCTCAAGTCGGCAAAAGAGATTGCTATTGATTTGGAGCATCACGATGTGCACTCGTATCATGGCTTGGTGTCTCTGATGCAGATCAGCACTCGGGACAAGGATTGGGTTGTTGACACGCTAAAACCTTGGAGAGAAGAGCTCCAGATTCTCAATGAGGTATTTGCGGATCCTGGGATTCTCAAAGTCCTCCATGGCTCGTCCATGGATATCATCTGGCTTCAGCGGGATCTTGGCCTCTACGTTGTGGGCATGTTTGATACCTACCACGCCGCCTGTGCCTTGAACTACCCGAAACGGAGCTTGAAGTTCCTCCTTCAGAAGTTTGTCAACTTCGAAGCCGACAAGAGATATCAGATGGCCGACTGGAGAATCCGTCCTCTTCCGTCGGGAATGTTTGACTATGCCCGTTCCGATACTCACTACCTCCTCTATATTTACGACCACCTACGTAACGAGCTGTTGGAGAACTCGACGCCTGACCACAATCTCGTTGATTATGTACTGGAACAGTCAAAGAACGAAGCTTTACAACGTTACGAGCGCCCCGTTTACGACGCTGCCACGGGACAAGGGCAAGGCGGATGGTATGACTATCTGTGCCGCAACCCTGCCGTTCTGAGCAAGGAACAGTTTGCCGTCTTCAAAGCAGTGCACCAATGGCGCGATGAGGTGGCAAGGGAAGAGGACGAGGGCGTTCAGTGCGTGTTCCCAAAGCACATTCTTTTCAAGATTGCCCAAGTCATGCCCCTCGACCAGGGTACTTTGTTCCGGACATTATCTCCCGTGACGCCGATCGCCAAGGAGCGAACAGCGGATCTCCTGGAAGTTATCAAGAAGGCGAAGATTGAAGGAGCTACGGGACCAGAATGGCGCGACGTCGTACGGCCATTGAAAATAACAGCAGCTCAAGCCGCAGAAAAGGGTCTCCCGTCGCCCCCCGCCGCCGAGGCGACTGAGTACCCTATTGCAGCGCGCTACAAGTCTTCTCAATTCTGGGGACCTGTCTTGGAAGTCCGGGAGCCGCTTACGCCCCCAGAGTATTCTGCAATCGCGTCTGCTGAGGCTCTTCGACTTTCTCTTCCCCTGCCGCCCATGCCACGGACTGTATCCGAAGCTCGCGAGAAGCTTGGCGATACCAAACCAGTGCCGAAGCCTGCCGCAGCCCCTGCTCCAGCGCCAGAGGAAGACAGCAAAAAGATATTCACAGTCAAGGAGCTCGGCGGACCTCGCAAACGCAAAGCAGCAGCAGCCGAAGAAGCCGAAGCTGCGCCATCGGCTGAGTTGGACGAGATTAACCTGGAAACTGGAGATGCCTTGGAGAAGCCGTCCAAGAAGCAGCGCCAGAAGAACAAGAAGAACAAGTCGCAATCACAGACCGAAGGCGATGCGCAAGACGATGTACCGTTCAACTATGAAGCTGCCGAGTCGGTATTACACGCTCAGCCTGCGCAGGCAGCACCCAGCCGTGTCTCTAAGCGATTCGCCCCATACGCAAAGGCAATGGAGGCGCCTGCAGGAGCCCGTAAGCACAAGAGAGAGATCGCAGGGAAGCAGTTTACATTCCGGTGATGGGCTTGCAGGATAGTTTGCTTCTTCGTACACCCGCCTATGGCTATCTTTCATTCTCTAGGATACATGGAAGTCGGATGCATCCGTTGGTGGTTGTGATATGGGTTATTCTGATTGTGTGCATAGCGATACCCGATAGTGTTTAAATAAAAGGTCGCCTTGTATTGATCTGACATCATCTCTGATCTGTGCTTTCTTGATCAGTAACCCGAGCTGGAAACCACTACTCACGCTCTAAAGCCTTGCGCCTCTGCTTAAGCATGTACGTGTACATCATGAAAGCGCCTAACCATTAGCTTTTTCGCATCTACAGTCATTAGGAATAAAAGTAAACTCACCAGGAACATATAGCGCAAGGCAGAAGTAGAAAACCCCAGCCCCGATGGGGTTGACCGTCGCAGCGGCAGCCTTGTACATCAACCACCACTCGCTCCCAATCCCGACGGGATACAAGACAATGAAGAGGGAGTATCTACGTATAGCGAATATCAATCATGCCATTCCCATACGAATGCCATGTTTCCACGGGGTCAAATGCATCTCACTCACCTCAGCCACTTAACAACATCCACCCTGATCCCCGCCAGAAGAAAACCGAAATACGCATACCGGACAGCATCCGCCGCGGACCACGCCAGCAGGAGAGCCGGATAGGCAGGCGATGAAGCCGTCGGCTCGGGATACTGGTAGTTTACAGCCCAGACTTGGACGCAGCGCGTGAAGATCTGGGTGAAGGTCGGAAAGACGGGGGCTCGGGTGAGTCCTGTATCCCGGTTAGCTTTGCCTGGGGTAGTGGGGAGTGGAAATGCAAAAGACCTGTTGCGGCGTGAAGGATTTCTACGATGGCGAGGGTTTGGGTCCATCTTGTTTGGGGCTCGAGGTGAGGGTATACATTATTTGAGGAGAGGAATGCGGCGATGACGCCGACGAGGATTCGGAGCCAGAGGGTGGAGGAGAGGGTGTTGTAGAGGATGAGGTAGGTGGTTTTTATTGTCATGGTGTGTGTCTAAGATTGGAGATTGATATGGAAGGTGACTGAATCTTTGGTTTGGTCTGCTGTATAAACTCGATGTTATTATCAATGGTGTGTAATTTTGAGGAGATTTGCATGTGATAGTATTTGTCAGCATCAGTAGCTCAATACTCAAGAGTATGGGGTAGATATGGAGAAGGATCAAACTAGATAATAGTATTCCAAATATTTTCTTCTTGACTATCTAGTGCCATTGAAAGTGAGATGCTTACTTGACGCGATGGATGAGGCGACGGAATTTAGATGCTTGGAGAGAAAAACAGAGTTCAATAGAACAGAGACAGAGCATGCAAAAGCAATATGCCTGTTGCTTTTTACCCCATACTTGCAACAACTTATTCTGTACAAGTCTACGTCTGAGCTCGATCCGGTATATAGGTACGCCGTCCCATACTGGGCTTTTGGTGCCGTGATTGCCGTCAACGGTCACTCCGGTTGAACCGGAATGCTGATGCGACCAATCTCCAGCTCTTAGAATAGAAAGTTTGTCCTGAGTATCCCAGGGCCAAGGTAAGATCTCGTGTCTCGATCGTGGAAGTGAGGTCTGTGCGTGTGTCATGGTTCATGAGTTTACAGTCTGCACGGCGCAAGACCCTAGCCTGGAGTCAGTGTCATGCAGTGGCTAGAGTCTATCTACAGGTCACTTGATCCGGATTTGGCATTACTGTCAGGATTGATCCTACTTATCGATATATTGGATGACATATGCATACCTGGTAGTCTTCTGATGCGAGACGTTGACCAAAGACAATTGCACGTCTATAGCGGCCTTAGAGAGACAACACTACTCCATAGGAATATGGGTATTATGCAGCTGATCGTCTACTGAGCCATCCGTGGTTGTCAGCTTATACACATGACTAGTCTCTGATCATCCTCTCCCCTCAAAAATGGTCATGATGTAATTGACATCGAGCTGTGCAACAGGACATGAGCAATTCGAGTTTTCGGAATCTTCTTCCTGGAATGTATATGCAAAAGCCACACCAGAGTTCCTAATAATGAATCGCGGACGTTGATGTTGATCCCTTGATGTTGAAGCATAGATATGGTGGTTTAGCTTCTTAGTACATATTTTGTAGAAATTAAAGATAAAAATAAAATGATGGCGGATGCTGTCGATTTGTTGACGCAGGTACCAGGCCCCAGTCTGATCAGGTGGATACTTAGCATGGGCACTAACCCGCTAGTTCCTCGTCTTCCAGGGGACTCCAGGCCTTAGTGCGGTCGCACCACAGTTGGAACTCGGAACTTGGAACGGTCAGGTACCAGCAGTATCATTATTTGCCCTGAGAAACCATAAATCAATGGATTAATCCATTCTTCTGTGAGACAACATTCTATATTTATTGATCACGCCACCAGCTGATTGATTGTGAGTTCGTTTTCCGGTCTGATTTTAGACTACACTAGCACCAAAAGCAAGAATATCAGGAATGCTAGATAAATGGGCTGGCTGATAAGGACTCTTATCAGCAACCATCATGGAGTAGACTACCTCGCCAGGTACTTCGTAATGATGGAGAGGGGGTACGAAAAGAACGGTGGGCCAATGCAGCAAGACAGCCATGATTCAGGTCAGAATGGTGCGGAGCCAATGAGCACCACGGATCCAAGCACACATGGCAGAAAACCATCAACATCCCTGAGGAATGGACTCAGGAATTCAGGTTTTACAATCTCAAGTAGATGTAATGATAATGCTGCTGATAACATTGCAATGATAACATCCGCATATGACAGCTCTGGAGGCAAAGACTAAGACAAGAAATGTGCAACATGGCCTCTGAGACAATTAGTCCAGGCTGTTTTTTCGTCTCCTACTATCTAGTCTAACCGCCACTCCACATTTCCTTACTGGGGAGTCTGCAGGGAGTCATCATTATTATCAACCAGCTAAATCAACAAAATTATTATTGTTATCGAAAAAAATTGGGAAGTAAATTCTCAAACAGTTAGTTACCATGTACACAATTTCATCGTATCTTTATGATTATGCGTCAAAACGTCTCTAGGCTCTAGCTTGCACAATAATAGTCTGACAGACCGCATTTAATCTGACCTACAGGTTGAGGGGTGGCGATCTGGGAGTAGATACCGGGCTGGTCACAGGTTAACGCACTGGGCCAGGGGTAAAACTTAGCCCCATAACGATAATCATAATTTACCATATTATTATTAATTTTCCGTTCCTCCGCCCTCCATCCTCGCCAGCACAAAAGGGGAAAGAAAGTTAGAACTAGTTGCCTCCTTCATCGTTATTCGCTGGAAACGCACAGGCTGGTTACCTAGATACTCCAGCTCGAGGACTGTCTCCAGTCTCCAGCATCTGTCTACCGACATTTCAGGTGCGTGCGGCAGGTGGCTCCATCCTTCGGTGGATGGAGACATTCCCCTTGCGTCGTCCTGCATCGAGTGGGCTTCAACTTCCAAACGTCAGACTCTGAAAAAGGAGAAAATAAGACTGCGGGAGATGATCACCCGTACATTGATTCGGATAAACTTGCCTTAAAATACACCGTAGAATTGTTAAGATCTCCTTGATCTGTTGCCCGAAGCAGGACAAGTGATACAAGCGTTTCCCTTGAAAGGCAGGGAAGTGGAAGTCAAAGGACCCAAGGCAGAAGGCAGGAAACAAGGAACATCAACCCTGCATAGAGTGAAACAATGGACAAGATAGGCTTGTCGAACTCTGCCAATTATCTCGACGTCAAGGCCTGGCGATCACTTTGGTTATTTCAAGTCTACTGTACGTACAGAAGACAATGGCATTTGTCGATATCGTTAGAATTATGACGAGACTACTTTAGAAGTATCTGCATATCATAAAAAATAGGTAACCGTCACTTCGTGCTCTATAGATACATCAACATCTGGCTATTTCGAAGGATTTCTTGCGGAGGAGTGCCGATTTAGATGCCGAATGGCATGACCTGCATGGACTTTTTTATGGATTAAGTTAACGTGATCTTCGTTGGTATGGAGTATGAGAAATTCCCATTAACCTATATCTGCTACTCTTAATTGCCAGAAGAAAATACTGAATATTCATCGCTTAGACCCAGGTACCATGAAAAGACGGGACAAACTGCTGGGTCCTCTTTTCCGTACCCAGGTACGAGAGTACAAGCTCAGGTACCATGTATGGGGGTTTCGGGAGTCAGGAACAATAATCATCATCATCACGCACCCCCCATGGACATTCTCGACTAATTATTGCTTAATGTCATGAGGAATTTAACCCATTTATTTGACTCATTTGAACACCTCCTGAGCCCATATCTCCTCGCATATGCATAGACGCTCGGTCTCGTACGTTAATGCATGGTAAGGCATGCCTATCTCCACCGTATCGACAATTAATGGATGGTTAGTACTATCCCTGAGCCAAAAAAACAGAAATCCCCATCCGAGGGTGCCTTGGCTTCCCCTCCTTCCACTTTTCTTTTATTCCTTTTTCTCTATTTTTCTTTTTTGGCTTTTTCCCTTTGTTCTCTCGTTTTCTTCTTATTGCTTCTCCCATATCTAATCCCAAAATGAGTCGTCTATACTTTCGTTATTTTATTTGACACTTTTCTTCCTTCCCGCTCCTGCGTCACCCCTCCTGCTTCCTGATTCTTAATATCCATTAAACTTGCCATCATCGACATTATTTGATATCATTATTATCCAACTAATACTATACGCACTTGTACCCTCCTTTTAATTTTGGCTCTGTCGGTCGCTAGGTTATTTGCATTGCACCTAATATTTGATCGTCCTGCCGCCCCTTCTCTGCTTCGTCTTAATACTCTATCGCTTTAGGCTCACCAATTTCTTCCCATCCACCTTGCGCTCCCTACTTTACTCTGCATATTCTTTCCCTCCCAACCATCTCCTACGCCAACGGTCTCGACATTCTTTTTAACTTCTCCGCTTGAGACAATTCAGCTCCGACTGTCTCAATTGCTTTTCCGGGTCCCGCGACCGTCCCTGCCTTCTTGAAAAACTATCGATCCCTCCGCTGCTAGCGCTCCAACGCTCCGTTCGAAAGTCGTACAAAGTGTCGACCCTCAATCTATTCCTAGTATATCAACACAGCATACTGAGCTGTCGAAAACGTCTGCGGCATTCATAATCCGTCGGGCAGTCTCCATTGATCGCGTTTCGCTCGCTCTGATAGGTCCCTTTTCGACACCTGCGATAAGGAGTATAATCTGCAGACTTCGCTACGTGCGCGCGTCCACGCCTCAAACTATAGATGGTCAGCGTCTGAATTTTGACATCTACAATCCAGCCAGCGACAATCATCTGGCGGCTCCCAGTGATCTTCTTTGATCTGAACGTGTCAAGCCTGGTGGCTGGACTCTCCTCGATATAAGTGCAAGCGTATCTGTGCGATTGTCTGTTTGTGAGAGTTTATTAAGCACAAGTACCACCATAGCTTTTCTTTCACAATATGTCTGTAGCAACAATGTTGCAACCGGCGTCGAGAGCATCTACATCCTCGTCTTCCTCTTTCCAACCCGTCACCCGTCAGAACACGATGTCGTCCCACGATACACGGTCTCTTCGCCAGTCCAAGCGGCTGTCCGTCACCGCGCTATACCTTTCCATGTCCGCAAAAGACAGAGATCTCGAAATTTCCGACGATCTGGCGAAGGGTGAGTTACTTCAATTGGCTCGGTTGAAACATACAGGTTCAGATGTCTAATCGGTTCTGGAACAGCTCAAAAATATCTACGGGAACTCAAAGCGAAAATCTCCTCGCAATCGAAGAAGAATTTCGTTCTCGAAAAGGATGTCCGATATCTGGACTCTCGGATAGCTCTGCTCATTCAGAACCGCATGGCGCTCGAAGAGGTACGTTATTATTATTCCTGGTAAACTGGATGCCTTTGAGAGGTGGCTCACGTCTCTCGCAGCAAAACGAAGTTGCAAACCATCTTGACGACGAAGATCCCCAAGAGGGTTTCTTTCCCAATGATGAGAAAACCCAGAAATATGGAAACCTTTTATTTCTTCTGCAATCCGAACCCCGGCACATCGCTCATCTGTGTCGACTTGTCTCCATGTCAGAAATTGATTCCCTTCTCCAGACCGTCATGTTCACCATCTACGGAAACCAGTACGAGAGTCGCGAAGAGCATCTTCTCTTGACCATGTTTCAGTCTGTTCTCACTTATCAATTCGATAACACCCCCGAGTACTCGTCACTGTTGCGACAAAATACACCTGTCTCTCGCATGATGACCACCTACACGCGCCGCGGTCCTGGCCAAAGTTACTTGAAGCAAGTGCTGGCGGAACAGATTAATGCTCTGATTGAGCTGCGCGATGTTGATCTGGAGATCAATCCTTTAAAGGTATACGAGAACATGGTGAAGGATATCGAAGAGAAAGCTGGCTCGTTGCCCAGTCATCTGCCAAAGTCTGTCACAGCCGAGGTGGCTGCGGAGAACGCACAGGTACAGGCTATCATTGAGCCACGGCTGAAAATGCTGACCGACATTGCGAACGGGTTCCTGACGACAATCATTAACTCCGTGGACGAGGCTCCCTACGGTATCAGATGGATTTGCAAGCAGATTCGGAGCTTGTCTCGCCGCAAGTATCCGGATGCGCAGGATCAGACCATTTGCACACTGATTGGCGGTTTCTTCTTCCTTCGATTCATCAATCCCGCTATTGTCACCCCCAGGTCCTACATGCTGATCGAGTCGGTTCCGACCGAGAAGCCTCGTCGCACCCTTACTTTGATTGCGAAGATGCTCCAGAATTTGGCTAACAAGCCTTCGTACGCCAAGGAGCCATACATGGCTAAACTCCAGCCCTTCATTCAGCAGAACAAGGAGCGTGTCAACAAATTCTTGCTGGACCTTTGTGAAGTCCAAGACTTCTACGAGAGCTTGGAAATGGACAACTATGTAGCTCTTTCCAAGCGCGACCTTGAGTTGCAGATTACTCTGAATGAGATGTATGCTACTCATGCTCTGCTGGAAAAACACAGCCTGGCTCTGGCACAGGATCAGCACTCTCACCTCAACGAGCTCTTGCAAGAACTGGGCTCTGCACCCGCGCAGGTCCCGCGAAAGGAAAACCGAACGATCACTGTTCCCCTGTTTAGTCGATGGGAGACTGCTCTTGATGATTTGACGGCCGCCCTTGATATCACACAGGAGGAAGTGTTTTTCATGGAAGCGAAATCGACTTTCGTGCAGATTCTGCGATCATTGCCTCCGAACTCGGCGATCGCCCGGCGGCCGCTTCGGCTGGATCGAATCGCAGAGGCGGCGGCCACTCTGAAGAACGATGCGGTGATGGTGCGAAAGGGCATTCGGACCATGGAGCTGCTGAGTCAGCTACAGGAGATGGGCGTCATTGACCGTTCCGACGACTTCAGTCTTTTGCGAGATGAGGTGGAGCAGGAATTAGTCCACCTTGGCTCCTTGAAGGAGAAGGTCCTTGAAGAGACAAAGAAGCTCGAGGAAGTTTTCGCAACGATCCGCGACCACAACGCATACCTGGTGGGCCAGTTGGAAACCTACAAATCATATCTGCACAACGTTCGCAGTCAGTCGGAGGGCAAGCAGCGCAAACAGCAAAAGCACCAAGAGCTGGGCCCGTACAAGTTCACCCACCAGCAACTCGAGAAGGAGGGTGTCATTCGGAAGAGCAACGTACCGGAGAATCGGCGAGCCAACATCTACTTCATGTTCAAAAGCCCTCTCCCTGGCACCTTTGTCATCAGTCTTCATTACAAAGGTAAGTACAGCTGCAGCTGTCCATTTGTGTTGATTTACTCTACTGCGGTGGCTGACCATGTGTTATGTATCTAGGTCGTGCTCGTGGCCTTTTGGAGCTGGATCTCAAGCTCGACGATTTGCTGGAGATGCAAAAGGACAACCTTGAAGATCTCGATCTCGAGTATGTCCAATTTAACGTTTCTAAGGTACTCACGCTTCTTAATAAGCGCTTTGCACGGAAGAAGGGCTGGTAAGATGATTAGCGCAGCGTCTTACCAGACCATTTGATATTACGATGTGTACGAGATGGAGCAGATGGTTGGCCGCAAACGTCCGGACGAAACTCTCAATCCTTCGGTCTAAAGGCCATGCTGTTTTACAATTCTCCATTTGACGAGCGAGGGCGAGGTCTCAGGCGCGCTGCTTAAGGCAGCTTGGGCGAGGGCTCGACATGGGAAGACCTGCTCCGCGTTACGAAACGGCGATGGACGATATTCTACTCCGTTCCCTGTCTCAATGCACCTCCCTCGCAGCGAGCAGGGGACGAATTTCAGATACCCTATGACTTGTTGTCTTTGATACCTTATACTATTATCCTGCTGGTACTCGGGAACATCCTTGTAATATGGTGAGCACATACGTCGTCTTGGTTATGGATGTCCGCTGGTTCGGGAACACGCCATAGCTGGGCTTGACTTTGTCTTGTTGGCCTTTTATTTCGCTGATATCACTGTGTGTTGTCTTTTACTTGCAACGTTTATACCTGTTGGATGATTGATATTTTGTGAATGCTTCTTGATACACCACTGTTTGATGACTATATTGTTTCTGAATCTTCTTCGGCGGTATGACACGCATCTGCTGTCCCATCTTGCCTTATACCGGATGGTTGGCGTTTTTCTGCGTCTCTTCGCTGCCTGTAAACTTATTCGGCTTGGTGTGTTTTTGTCCTTTTCTTCTTTGTGTCTAGTTGAATGACACTCTACTCTCCACTGTGAGTCAGCTTGGATGAACCATGTGCTATTGCTTGGGTCGTTTGTGGTCTTGGGGTTGATCAGATCTGTGCTTGGCCTTGACTATCAATGCCCTCTATGGACCTGCTTCTGACGGGGACAAACTGTCTCACAGAGACGGCGGTGTAATGAGCTCTGACCGTCTATGTAAATATGTATCTATATCTTATCTAATCTTCATGAACTCTACACGTGTGAGCCGGGTTTCCTCAATCATAATAGAAGAGGGACATTAAGCTAGCCAAGTGGCTTTTCGCAGTTCGGGGGAACGTCGGTAGCTATTACTATATTGATGGGAGGAAATAGTCCTGTTAGCCATTATACTTACCTAAGACTTTGATAACGTATCTACCTCTCTATACGGTTTTGCATTTTGATGCAGACCGACACTTTGTAGACGGGTGGATCTCGTAGTGTTTGTCTACGAAGTCTGCAAGTTTTCTGTCTTGTTTAAGTTCGCCTGCCCCTCTTAATACACTAGCGGGCGCGTTTTAGAGGCCCTCCCGTAGTATCGCGTTTCTTGACCGTCTCTAGCTGGTCGACCGTACGGAAGACGGAGACTTATTCCTCGGCCAGCTGAATTTGATCCTTCTCCTCCAAACTCTAGCCATCGATGGTTATGCTCTGACTTATCTACAACATAAATCTTCTTCATTCTCCTCTCACTCCACTGCAGGTTGCCACCGTTGAAGCAATCAACCAGTCGACTGCCTAATACTTTCTGCACTCCGCCTCCCTCAATCTATCTTACTTCCCCACTCCCCTCCCCTTTTCGATCATAATTTCTCAAATAAAGCGTCTTGACCAACCCTTGATTTTCAGATCAAGACTTTATAACTTTCTTCACCTTGTATTCTTCTCGAATTCGACCCTACCATATTAGCAACCATGGCTGCTGTAGCTGAGAACAAGTCGGCCACGACGTCGAAATATGACGACTACGATTTCCCGACCACTGCGCCTGAGCCCCAGCCGGGCCATCCTGGCCACACAACCCCAGAGCAGGATGCAAAGGTTGAGCAGCTCCGTAGTGAGCTGGAGCAGCTGGGATACACGGACAGACTGGACACCCTGACCATGTTGCGCTTCTTGAGAGCCCGGAAGTTCGATGTGGCTGCCGCTAAGGCCATGTATGTTTGTTGACCGTCCCGCCTTGTTGTTCCCAAGGGTTACTCGTCTCTGCCGATTGGCCTTTGTACTGTGAATTCTGAGCATTGCTCCATCGACTAATACGTGGGTTCGTTACTTTTACCAGGTTCATCGATTGTGAGAAGTGGCGGAAAGAATTCGGCACCGACGACCTCGTTCGCACCTTTGACTACAAGGAGAAGCCCCAGGTCTTCCAGTACTACCCTCAATACTACCACAAGACCGACAAGGTAGGCCTTTTTATGATACTTAAATGGTGGTCTGTCATCTATGTGCTAATGAATGCTTTTGCCGGATAGGATGGACGCCCTGTCTACATTGAGAAGTTGGGCAAGATCGATCTCAACGCCATGTACAAGATCACAACCGCCGAGCGCATGTTGCAGAACCTCGTGTGCGAGTATGAGAAGCTCGCGGACCCCCGGCTGCCCGCTTGCTCGCGCAAGGCCGGCAAGTTGCTCGAGACCTGCTGCAGCATCATGGATCTGAAAGGCGTCGGCATCACAAGCGTCCCCTCCGTGTACGGATACGTGCGTCAGGCTTCCGCCATCTCGCAGAACTACTACCCCGAGCGCCTGGGCAAGCTGTACCTGATCAATGCCCCCTGGGGTTTCAGCAGCGTGTTCAACGTCGTCAAGGGATTCCTCGACCCCGTCACCGTGCAGAAGATCCACGTCCTTGGGTCCGGCTACAGGAAGGAATTGCTGGAGCAGATCCCTGCCGAAAACCTCCCCGTTGAATTCGGCGGTACCTGCGAGTGCGCTGGAGGCTGTGAGCTCAGCGATATGGGTCCCTGGCAAGAGCCCGAGTGGGCCAAGCCGCCCAAGTGGGCTCTGCCTAAGGAGGAAAAGAATGTCGTGGAAAATGAAGACTCGGGTCCTGTGGTGAAGGATCCCGCCGCGCAAGAGGGCTCTCAGCCCGTAGCGTAGGCTATCCGTCGTTTTTTGCACATTTTTGCTCTTCTCGTTTGCCTTGCATACATAAATTCTTGGATTCATGTGGTAAAGGAATTCAGCTATCGTCCATGTCGGCCTGGTGTCCTACACCATTGCCGTCTCTATCACTCCTCCCCGGGGACAGCCCCCCGTCTTGTGCCTTCAACCGTGTCCTTTCTGATCGCATTTCAACATCGCATAAATTCAATAACTGGTCAAATGTTACCCTGGCAGAGTGGCTTGTAAAGCCGACCGGGGACGTTTTATCTCTTTCCTCTTCTCAATATCCAAACATAGATAGTCGAACTTGAGTGGCGCGGCGCTTTTATAGATGCGGGCAAGGATAACAACACATGGCAGGATTGAATATAAAGTGTTTATCTTGTCTGGAATTTGGTAACTTGACTATGGACCGTCAAAACATGACCGCACGTTCTCGTACACTTTTACTTTGATTAAACCAACCAGCATATGAGAAGCCTGATGAGAAATGCAGAAATGATGGTTGTAAATGAGATTGGTATCACCACCTTACCACTAGCCTTTATTCCAACGCCAAATAACCGACCAGGGGGATATCGCCAAGAGCCAATAGAAAGAAAGACAGAAATAGGGAAACGCTCCAGCTTCACATCTTCTCCACGACTTCCGCAGCC
This sequence comes from Aspergillus lentulus, assembly GCF_010724455.1. The sequence continues at coordinate 55,387 of NW_022983892.1, read as the reverse complement.
CGGCCCGCTCGTTCTGCCTTGCCCAGCGTCGATGACAGCGCATCCCCATCCGGCCCGCTCTCGACTTGCTCGCCAGGGACTGCCTCACCCTGAAGCCGGAGAAGAGTCCGCAACGCATCGTCATAAACCTCCGCCATCTCCCCACTGCGCCAGCGCTCCGCCTCATGCTCGGACCCAAGGGGAATCTGCAAGTTCCACCGCGCAGACTTCAATTTCAAGGGTCTCCGGCGCAGCTTGCGTGATCCGTCCTGCGTCATCGTGTCTCGTGGGTCCGCGTCAGGCATAGGGACGTCTTCTTCACCCTCGCCATCCCCGTCCTCGTTCCTGTTTTCATGTCCATATTCACCGTCGACATCCGCGTCCTTTTCCATATCTTCTTCATCCTCCTCAATGGCTTTTCTCAATTGCTCTGCGTACGCCTTCGCCGCACGCGCCGGCGCATCTCGCCTCAGCTGCGCGACTGTCGTGGTAAGCGACTCCAGCTGGGCGTAGAGCGATGTCACGCGCGCCGCGAGCTCGGTATCATAGGGCTCGTACTCGATTGTCTCTGTTGGTTGCGTGAACGCAGCGGGGAAGGGGAACTGTGACGAGGAGGAGTCGAGGCCGTTGATGCTGATTGAGGCGGAGGCGGTGGTGAATGTTTGATTGATGTACTATAATTCATTGGTTAGAGTCGAATTGACATGTTGATTTTTGCGGGGGGTTAGAGGATCGTACCTGGTCGACCAATTCCTTTACGCGTTCTCGCATGGGATCCGGTCCATCGCTTGTGTTCGCCGAGGGGGGAAGATGGAGATCGAGCTTTTGGCGGGAGAGGGCGACGGTGTTGGCGTAGAGGTAGGTGAAGTCTGCGGGTGATTGGAGCTCAATCTTGCGGTAGTGAGGGGCTGACATTGTTGTTATGCTGCTGCTGTTGGTTGGTTGTTCTATTGATTTGTTGCTGGTGGACGCGGTGCGGGATGTTCTATCATTATTTACTCTGGTTGGACAGGGTACCTATCGATAGTGATTATTAGGTGTCGAGAGTTAATGCCTCAGGCAGCAGAGCTGAGGCATCAACAGTTTGCTGCCTGAGGCAACTGTCGATCACGGCCCCGCAACGATGTCATCGATCTGGTTTGGGGGATTTGTATTTAGCTTGTGGCCTTGGAAGCTTCATGAACGTTGCGCGTTTATCCCCTTTGTTTCCATCTCTGGTTCTCTGGTCCTGTCTGCGAGGTTTTGTGGGGATTGAGTCGATACTACGTCTGTGTTTGTTTATTCTATTTTCTTTGGGTTGCAAGCTTATAAGAGCTGTATGCTCCCATCCCTTTTCTTTCGTTGGGAGGCTTCGGTGGATGCCTGGTCCATCTACGTCCACTCATTGCTTTTGTCTTTACATTGATCGCCATACCATGTTGCGATAATACCAGAGTGTCCTGCCAAGACATTCTTGGAGGCCTGTTGTAACCAAATTCTGATCTAATATCGAGGTAATCCGTGGAGTCATCATTACCATGGAAGGCATTCGCCGGATTACGCTCGTCGACCATACCGACCCCTCACGTCGCTCCGACAATGAAGAGGCGCTGTCTCAAATCCCCTCGGCTACAGGGTCACGAACTGGCTCCAGGCAATTGAGCAGAGTGTCCATCCGTGGTGAAATCAAGCGACGAAAGTATGCCAAATGGCAGCCGGACCGATTGAAGCTTTCGGACGACAGTAGCTTGAGCAGAATGCCGTCCCCGTCGGTGAATCCATTGACTCACATGAATACGAATACAAATACCGTATCTGGGGAGAGCGCTCTTGCTGGCCCTTCTCAAGCCGCGATCGAGCAGCACGACATCGATGCGACGGATTTTGCGTCCTCAACGAACGGCGAGCGCGATTCCGCGGCGCCTCAGCAACAACAGGGCTATGACCCAAAGAACAACACCAAACCTGCTCATCCCGTGAGCGAATTGGACATTCTCTACGAGAATCAGCGCGGCTGGTTCTTTTTTGGCATTCCGTTGTACTCGCACAGCTCGCTACTCAATTTTGACCCCGGCCCTTGGGTCACGCATGACTTCCGCGAGAGCCCTGTCAACATCACCAATGCCCAAGTGCCAGACCCAAGCTGGGAATGGGCTTGGCCGTCATGGTACGTCGATATGTCCGGGGACGTCGACGACCAGGGCTGGCAGTATTCGTTCTCGTTTAGCTCAAAAGCCTGGCATGGGACTCATCCCTGGTTCCATTCGTTCGTACGAAGACGACGATGGGTTAGGCTGCGCGTAAAGCGCGCTGTGGAGAAGACACATCGTGGACGATCGGGATTCGAGATGGCTCACATGCTTAACGAGGATTATTTTACAATTCACTCTCCGCGGAAGCAAAGCAAAGCTGCCAGTTCGATAGCGGCGTCGGGGAATCTGAGTCGCACAACCACTGGAGTGGAAGAGGAGGCTCCGTTGGACGAGATAGGAAACATTCCTACACTAATGTATGCGTTGAAGGCTGCCATTGTCGATCGTGAGAAGATAGACGCTCTGAAGCGTTTCATCGAGGATGGGGGCGAAGAGCTCCACTACCTGGATGACAAGGTATCCCAATCACTCGTTTCTCAATCCTAATAAATAGGCCACTGACTGCCTGGTAGATCCCTGAAATCATGTCGATGTTTGTCTTCCAAAACTCGAGATGGCAGTTCCTCACCCACTTAGAGAATGTCATCAACGACCTCTCGCGGGAAGCGGCCGAAAAAGACAATGCAGACGCCGAAGAGATGCGGCGCAAACAACAGAACCTCCTGAAAGCTGCGGATACAGCGAGACGGCATATTACAGGGCCCGAGTTACTAGGATCCGACCACCATGAGTCGATGAATTTGACTCCTGCCTCAAAGCATAACCTGTTAGAGAACTGCTCCCAAAGGTCCTCGTTCAAACCCATCGACAATGGCGGACAGATCAAGGGTATCCCTGAGGCGGCGCAAATTGGCCTTGAAGGCCATATACACCGTCCTTCTTGATTCCTGGAAGTAAGACCTTCGATGGAGAGGCTGCTATCTTGCTGCAACTGACGGCATGTCGAGGGTTGTGTTGAGTTTGTTGAGCGTTGGATACCTTTTTTTCTCTTTTGTTCTTAGCGTCTAGGACCCCCAGTTCAAGCGTCAAATCGTAACGTGCTGCGCACAAAGTTATTGTCTAGACACCTTTCCAGTTTAAAGACTAAATAATTCAATTCAACGTCATCAATGGTTAGCTGAGATGCGTTAAATCCCGCAATGCTTCCGATGCTCCGCGTGGAGGAAGCTTGAACGGTCCGAACCCCACCGCCTGCCGTTCTGGCACCGCAAACAATTTTCTTGAACTCCAGGCCGAGCTTGAACCTCTAGTCGAGTTTCTACCAGCGTGCGCATGCAACACGACATAGACACAGTCTCTTGACGAATCAACCTCACATGCCTCTGGGAACCTGTTTGTGTCCTACCATATGTTCTCGCGCGGTCATCCGTGTCTGAGAAGACGTGGTCTATCCGCCGTCTTGGACAACGTCGCCGCTGGCCCCGAAGAACCCTTACTCTTTCTCTACCCTCGCTGGTTTATATCGACCTTGCGAAGAGAAAGGTCAATATCGTCAGTAAATTATACCCCCTCCGAAAAGGACCCGCTGTGCTCAGTTCCTCCCGTTCTCCGAGCGTCGTCTCGTCGCCGGAAATCGTCTTTCGGCATTCTCACACGGCGATGGATATCCACTCACTCCGCTGTCGAGACCGGCATTGCCCAGCCAGCTGGCTCACTGCCCGGGCAAAAGAATGTTGAACCCACACGAAGTCTAGGGCCTACGCGACCACAGGGAATAGAAAGCACCGGCGATAAAAATGGGAGCCATGACACTGTACCGAGTGAAACGGGACCCCATGCGGATCACGAGTCGTCAACATCGCTGCATGCATCGGAAACACCGGGTGAAAAGTCGCCGAATGCTCCAAGAGAGGACCGGAGGCCATTCAACATCTTCACGAACACGCAAACGTCAATGACGAACTTCCCGGCCAAGGACAAAGCGATCGGAGTCATGGAAAGCTTGTCGATTAGGGATCGGAAAAAATTGAGATATAGGCTTTATCTTTCGCGGACAGGCAGGGACCATGGGTCACGAGATAAATGGGGTCGGTGGACCAAAGTGGGAGACTTTTTGGAAGAGATGCAACAGGAGTCTCGGCTGTGGCCCAAGAAGGGGCCGGTGCAGAAGGAGCTCCTTATACCGGAGGAAACAATAGCGCTCCTGGCGGGCATCACGGACATGGCGATGAAGGAGAATGTCTGGTATGTACCAGTTCGCAATGGGTGCCGTGTTCATGTGTTGCATCCTCTAGAGAGCGAAGGGCAGCATAGGAAGGTCGTTTTGTCGGGTTCGAAGCGGAGTGTGGAATTGGTCGGTGATCACATCATGCGGACACGCATGTTACAGGAACAGGGTGATCCTCTAGTCGACATAAGGAAGCCCCCAGTCCCGGTTTACCCCTCTATCGAAGCGATGCGACGCAAGAATCTTCCGGTTCCACTTGTCCGAGGTGTCTGGGACTTCTACCAGGCGTTCAAGCAACCTGCGCCGCTGGACACACTTCTCAACTCGTCTGCCAAAATATCGAGTGTCCGGGAGTTCGCCGAACATGTAGAGGAACTGACCAGGTCTCGGCCGTCCTCAAGAGTCATTAGAGGGAAACCGGGTACTCATCACCGTGAGCGAGTGGCTGCTGCGCTTGTCGCTCTTTTCCAAAATGACGTAAACCGCGAGTATTTTTCGACTGCGGCATTGAATAGAGCGCTTTCATATCTGTTCGACAATGAAATCTTGGACGATGCTCGCGCGGTTTTCATCAGGGCCGAACATGTCGCTACAGTTGATACGTTTAATATGCTTCTGAAATCCGCGGCCAAGAGACAGGACATCCAGGTCTTTCGTGGTTTCCTCACCTCCATGTCGCGAATGCACATTCGACCGAACCCCTACACCTGGCTCGCTTTCCTTGATTGTCTCGTCTCTCCTAATGCGAAAGCAAGTCTTGTCAATTTTATGCTGCAGAAGGGCTACTTGTCGGACTCCGGTGCGATGCGGACCGCATTGCATTTAACGATACAAGATACATTCTTGGCGCATTTACAGAGCGGCAAAACTGTCGACGCTTTCTTTAATATGATTATTGATACATATGGGGCCAACTGGTTTTCCCCGACTCTGATCAATCAGATGTTAAGTGTCACCGTGCGATTGAGAGACTACGACGCAATGGACCGGTTGCTTGAAATATGCGAGCAGCAAGGCTTTGCGCTCGACAGCGCCACAGTCAACTCAATTCTGCCCTTGTTTCGCTCTGATGTCCAGTGTGCTCTTCGGTACATGTTTCGTTGTCTAGATCATCCCGAGACGCAGTTGGACAAAAAAGCATGGGAGATGCTTTTTCTAATTGCTTTCAAAGGCCGAAATTACAACATCTGTCGCGTGCTATGGCGCTATGCTTGCATGCATAGACGGGTGACGTACAAGATGAAGCAGTCCGTTCTGACCTCGCTTGCCCGGAATGTGCCCCGGAACAAAAGAGACGTGATCGATACTGTTTGGAGCACTAGTGCCGGCAATGTCATTGTTGGTGTTGATTTTGGTCAGTCCGTGTATCCCTTCGACGATGTCATTCTGGACAATGTGCCAGACGAACATCTTGACAATCCGGTGGCTTATCTTGCGTCCGGTTATAAGCCGGGCGGGGAAGAGCGCGCGATGCAACTCAGCCTTGCTTCAGCGCTTGTGAAGCGTGATATCGAGATTGGACCTCGATACCAGGCATCTGTGCCTTTTTCCATCATGCTGGAGGCCGCCGCCGTGATGGATCGTGGGTGGAAGGGCATCCCCAGACCAACGCAATGGGTGATGCAGAATTCCATCCACATACCTGTCCGCAAGGCGGATCTCTTCGCCACCTCTGCATAATGCATTTTGTCCACTATTGACTGCCCTGCCGCTTCGTTCGCATTTCCCACAGGAGTCCGCCTTTTTATGGCATATTTTTCATAACATTTGAGCCTGCACGTTGTATATTTTATTCGGTGGCTACGGAGCCCACCAAGTGTATATCATGTTGAGCGGATTCTTGCATACTACTGATAATTGGCATAGTCATGGGTATAAGGTGCGTGGTTGGATATTGGTTGGGTTTTATCAGCCTTCAGCAACCTCTTTTTGTACATTACATGTAAATAGATATCACCCCTCCACCCCGACTTCATGAATGTATATAGTGTGTATAGAGATATGAATCGAATAGAGTCTGAGAGGATCGCAGATCGTTGGGAGCCATTCAAGTCAGCCAGGGTTTGGCATCTAGCAAAACAGCACCTCAGTTGTCGCTTTGCATGTTCAATTTGGTAAGGCATAATCATCTACATCATTTAATGTGTCGTAAATGCATCAATATGTTAGGACAAGCGTTGCCATCAGTTCTGCTGGCAAAACTCACCCACGGCCGTTCTCATGCAGAAGAGCCGGGGCCGGAGGAGGTATTGGAGCTCCGTACGGATCCATGCTCGTTCGGATGGAGCCTACCCCCTCTTTAAGGTATAACACCAGCCGGTATGCAGAATTGCCATTCAGGTAATACCGATGAAGACGTTTACTTCGCAAAAAGCCCAGGCGCTCATACAGCTTGATGGCAGCAGTGTTTGTGATCTCCGTCTCTAGGACAATCTGTGCAAGAGGGAACGCCGTCAGTGAATCTTCTTCCAACTTCCCCCGCTGCAAGCTCTGCTCGCGGGTGAGCCTACCTCATCGGCATCCCGCTCTATCATCGCATCAATTGCCATCCGCACCAACTTGGTCGCTATCCCTCGCCCGCGGTACTCCTCCCGCACAGCCAGCATGGCAATATACCCCCTCAGCGGACCGCCCCGGTGCGGTTCGAGTTTCGAAACCACCACGCCTACCATGTAGTCTTTCTCCTTTGTATCGTCCATGGCCATGAAGCAGAGATCCCCCCATTGATAGAGGAAGTAGCGGTAGACGTAGATGCTGTACGGTTCCGACAGATCTTTAGAAATAAGCTGTCTCATTGCGGAGACGTATTCATTTTCGCGAGAGCCATCGTAGCGCACGTAGCGGAGATCTGAAGGAGCAGCAGCAGAAGCTGTGGGCTCTGCGGGTGAAGAAGAGACATCCTGGCTCATTACGGAGTCATCGAGGGGAGGAGGCGGGGGGGAATTCGGTGGGAGAAGGACTTGAGTGTGGAGCTTGTTTTCAGTAGACTGTTGAAGGAACCGGTAAAAGAACGGATGTGAGCAGCTTGTGATTGCGCTGTGTCGAATGATTTGAGGTTGGTGGTCTGAGAAGAAGACTTCTTAAGAGGATTTCTGAGATCCTCGCATGACGTCCGGGTTCCTGCTTCCCATGTGATTCCGATGCCCGTCGCTGCTCTTGGGTACCTTTTTTTCTAGCTTTTAACTTTCAATTCTTTTCAACTACTTTTCTTTCATTTCAATTCTCTGGGGCTCAGCAGTTACTGTTTTCAAATTACCCTCTGAGTCTGAGCTAGGCCCTACATCAATTGAAGCATTTTGTTTGACTAAGACCCTTCCTGGCGGTCGCCCACATGCTCCGCCGTCGTCTGGCAAAGGACGACGACGTCCAGCAGACTACGGACAAGTCTCGCGACGACAAAGGAAAGTCATCGCTAGATATTAAGACGGTTGTCATTCAAGAAAAACCGCAATCCGGATCGTTCTTCTCCCGACCGAAGAGCAAACGGCGCAATGGGCTCATCTTCGCGCTTGGAGGCATTTTCGGCATCTTTGTTGCCCTGTTCTTCGCCAACCAGCAGGATGTGATTAGTCTCGAATCATTGATGGATCTGAACCTGGACGCATTGATAGATGTGATTCCTCAAGGCATTGTAAGGGATGCGCGAGAGTTCACGGTATGCTGGAACCTTGATACCATTGCCAGTTGTTATCCCTCCATACTAATCGGCTTCCGTTGGCATCTCTACAGCAACATGAGCGCGACGCAGTCAGCTATGATCCCTTCTCCGTCGGTCTCCAGCTTCAGGCGCAAGGTATAGAGGCTAGGCATCCAATCGTTATGATCCCCGGTGTCATCTCCACCGGTTTGGAGAGTTGGGGCACAGGCCCGGCCTCCCGTCAGTACTTTCGTCGGAGACTCTGGGGCAGTTGGAGCATGATGCGTGCGCTGGTCATGGATAAGGCAGAATGGAAGAATCACATCATGCTGGACAGAGAGACAGGGTTGGATCCTCCGGGGATCAAGCTACGCGCAGCCCAGGGGTTCGATGCGACAGATTTCTTTATCACGGGCTACTGGATCTGGAACAAGATCCTTGAGAATCTGGCGACGATTGGATACGATCCAACCAATGCCTTTACTGCTGCGTATGATTGGCGGTTATCCTATCCGAACCTGGAACTCCGCGACCAGTACTTCAGTCGTCTCAAGTCGTACATCGAAACGGCTGTGCTGGTCAAAGGGGAGAAGGTGACTCTAGCGTCGCACAGTATGGGGTCGCAGGTGGTTCTCTACTTCTTCAAATGGGTCGAACATCCAGATCACGGCAAGGGAGGCCGCGACTGGGTCAACAAGCACGTCGCCAACTGGATCAACATTAGCGGGTGCATGCTAGGCGCCGTAAAGGGGCTGACGGCAGTGTTGTCGGGCGAGATGCGCGACACCGCTCAGCTTAACGCCTTTGCCGTGTACGGCCTGGAAAAGTTCCTGTCCAAGGAAGAGCGTGCGGAGATCTTCCGCGCCATGCCGGGTATATCCAGCATGCTCCCCAAGGGCGGCGAAGCAGTCTGGGGCAATTCTACCTGGGCACCGGACGACCAACCTGGCCAAGTTATGACCTTCGGCAACCTCCTCAACTTCCGCGAAACCAACTCGTCCTGGACCCGTAAAAACCTCACCACGGCAGAAAGCCTGACCTACCTGCTCGACCAAAGTGAGGATTGGTACCGCAACCAGGTGCTGAACAGCTATTCGCACGGCGTCGCGCATACAACCAAGGAAGTCGAGGCGAACGAGAACGACCCGCGCACGTGGCTCAACCCACTCGAGACACGGCTGCCACTTGCCCCGGACATGAAGATCTACTGCTTCTACGGCGTGGGCAAGCCGACCGAGCGCAGCTACTTCTACCAAGAAGAACGCGATCCCCTTGTCAACCTTAACGTCAGCATCGACACCACCGTGACCACGCCCGACGGGGTAGATCGCGGCGTCCTCATGGGTGAGGGCGATGGCACGGTTAACCTGCTCAGCACAGGATACATGTGTGCCAAGGGATGGCACATCAAACGGTATAACCCCGCGGGCGTGAAAATCAAGGTCTTCGAGATGCCGCATGAGCCAGACAGATTCTCACCCCGCGGTGGTCCGAATACAGGTACCTTCCTCTTCCGCCTCATTCAACCAAGGAGTCCATGGGTTACTGACTGATGATGGATTAGGTGATCACGTCGATATCCTAGGGCGCGCCTCGCTGAACGAGCTTATCCTCCGCGTGGCAGGAGGACAGGGAGACCTTATCGAAGAGACGTTTGTCTCCAGAATCAAGGAATACGCCGATCGCGTCAAGATATACGAAGAAGAATAATGACTCCTCCTTTCTAAACCCTTAATATCTCTATAACACTCGCATTCTGCTGTTGGTGACTTGCGACATACTCCATGCTTGTACTTTGCCGGTCTCGCTGTACATATACCAATAAAGATATCAAATTACTTTTTACAGAAGACTGCGCTCAGGCCGTACATAAGACTGTGACTCTACTAACCAAACTAATGTGTCTTACGACTGACTTGTCACGATACTCTCGGCAGATTAGGTTAAAACTGTGTACACGAGAAAAGATGATCACCGCATAATAATGTACATCACTGTTCTTCATAAATCATAACGCTACCGGATTAGAAATAATGATAATGCTATGGATCAATCATCCAACAACACCTCGCTGTGCACAGGAAAGAAAGGCGAGGAAGGTTGTAGAAGTCAGAAAGGAGATGAAGCTCAGTTCAGACTCGAGCCGACACGCCATAATAAATGGCTGCGGCGAGCCAGAGCGAAGAAAACCGAGAATAATTAGGTTGTATTAGGAAGTCGAAAATGTGCAGCGAGGTGTGTTGCATCCAGCAGCCTGAGAATCGAGACGGTACAGGAGGATAGAGGTGTTCTGTAAGAACACCTTATCCGAACAGTCACCGTGAGCAAGCTCAGTTTCCCTGAGCTTCCCGATTCAGGTTGATGCCAAATAATCGACGGAGACGCAGCTCCGCGGGGTGCCCACTGTCAAAAGCAAGCGATTGTGGGGTTGAGAAAGGACCACAGGAATGAATCTGGAGGACCCCTTTCTATATGCCAATGCAAGAATCATTAAAAGCATCAGAACCCTTCTAAGCGAGTGTAGTGCGTGCAAAAGGCGCCCAGCCCATGTTGTTTATCCTTCCCAATGAAATCACAACCCCAAAATTCCAGGCGCCGTAAAATGTGAGCGATCGACACGAATGGAAAGTATTTATGCACCTGGCCGAGCTGAAGAAAAGAAGCAAGGTGTCTCGACCAGTTGAAAGTAGTAGCGAATGACTTGAGTTGGAATCGGTGAAAATGTTCGTTCTGCAAAAGTTGTACAAGCGAATGTCCGATGTGGCACCCTCGGAACGAGCATTAAAAATTATGTTTGGAGCCCCCAGGGAAGATTCGAGCTCAAATCGAGGTCACGATCATAGTGGGCCGGCTGGTTTCGTGAAAAATGCATGTACAATCGAAAGCCAGGCAGAAGAAAATTGGGCACAACCAGGCCAATCCATCCCCATTGTGGAATGAAGCAACCGTCATTAATCCTGGAGCGCCCCAAAACCGTATTAAACATATATGTGTCGAAATCAGCTCAATGCGATAAACCAAGCATGTCGTTAAAATTTGTTTGAAAACGCCGTCTCATTAGTCAATGCAATAACACGTACACAGTGAAGTACGTGCCAAGGCTGGTTGAGCAGGATCAGAAATGCCTTCCAGACTCGATGTCGGTGGCAGGAGAGGCAAGAGTTTCGCCCTCCCAAGAGTAGTGGTCGTCAACTGGGCTAAGGGAGCCGGACGAGATAGATGACGAAGAACCAACGGTCCACTCATCGCTATCGAGGTTGAACTCTCCTTCGAAGCTGGCTGGACCGTACCCATAGTCGGGTGCGGAATCGCCGTACTCAACATAATCGTAGTCCCAGCGGAACATCTTATCATTCTGGACGCGAGGCATGAACCGCGTTTTGGCAAAGTAGAACGCGACAGTTGCCAAGAGTCCACCACCGACCAGATCAACAGCGTAGTGGTGCGAGAGATACATTGTAGCCCACCACATCCAGAGAGTATAGATGACGAACAAGGGCTTCAACCGTGGAAACACTTGGCTCATGAACAGAGCCGCAAGAGTCGAATCGGCGGCATGTAGGGAAGGGAATGCGCCGAAAACAACGGGAGATTGTCTGAAGCCCGAGGTGTACAAGTCTATCCCAAAGAGCTCATCGATACGAGCAAGGCCCGCAGGATTACCCGGCATGGAGTAATCAGCCGGAGCCAAGCCATACAGATTTTCGTACCACGGAGGAGAGCAGGGGAAAAACAGCTGAATGGTGACTGCAGCCATGCTGATGTATCCAAAAGTTCGAGCGAAAAGGGGGACGGTGCCGGGAGGACCGAAGATGAACATGATCGCTGAGCACACAAATGGCGCGCCATAATGGCAGATTCCATAAGGAAGCCACGCCAAAACGTCAAGCACCACATTTTGGTGGGCGGAAAGGATGTTACTGATGTTGGCACCGTAAAGAATGTTTTCCAGAGCCGGCAGCACGCGAACCCAGATTGCAGGGCGCCAGTCGCTTGGGATGAACCTTTCAGACAGACATGAGTACTCATCACATATTGTACTTGCTCGGGAGAGTGTGAACTTACTGGCAAGCGTAGAAAAATAGAAGCCATCCCGCAATCGGAAGAAATGGCAAGAAGAATTGGCGCGTAATCGGGAGAAGTAGAGAGATGAGGAGTAGCGTAAACGCGGCGGTCTTTGCCAATGGTCCAGGTGATTCCATAACGCTCAGGGAGAATATCCCGACAATCAGCAGCAAAAGATACTGAAAGTCATAGAGCGTCCATCGGTGACTTTGCAGCGATCTGAGTGTATCTACAGGTGAGAACGATGTCTGCAACGAGGATATCGAAGAGGTAGGCGAGATCCGACTGCGCAGCTTGGACCGAATCTTCCGTCGCATACGGTGCGGCACGAGAAGTTGTATGGAGCGCCATGGGACTTGGATCTGGAGCTTGCCGAACTGGTTTTGCGTTCGATCCTTCCAGGACGGAAGGGTGGTATTCATCGCTGCGACGAGTCTGATCCTGTCGGACTTGATGATCCAGGAGGAGCTCGAAAGGGAGACAGAGGATGCTGCAAGTATAGCGGGGGAAGAATGAAGTGTGGTCTCCTATGTGGAGCTGGCGGCCAGGGGTATAAGGCGTCAACGTGACGAGACTCCAAGGGCGAGGATCACCGAGAGACGAAAGGTTTCGACAGCGGAGAGATTCGATCCGATAATCTCTATAGAACGGAGAATTGATTTCGAATAGGTAGTTTATGAGGGTGCAAGCTCCGGTCTCCAGCGGCCAAACGAGGATACTCTGGGGAAGGTCACGTTGCAAGGGTCGTACGACGCAAGGCGGACAGGTAAGGGCAACGAGAACGAGGTTAAATCGCTAGGAGGCGCTGCACAAGACAATTTGGCCACGGAGCCGGAGGAAGGGCGAGAAAGTTGTTATGGGGGAAGAGATGGAAAACTGCAAGGCAGGAGAATCAAAAGAAGTAGGAAGTGAGAATGTGAGAAATGGGAAGATGGTGAGGATTCTGCTGTGACAGAGAAGCGCCCCATCCAGCCTTTCATCTAAGCCCAAGAACAGTACAAAGTAATTGAAGGGCGATGGGGCCACGGACGACGACGGGTACGAGTACGGCGCTAACACAGTGGTATCTGTAATACACAGTAGGTTTTGGTAACATGTCGTCACTATCATCCTCACTCAGTCGTCATGGAAGCTACCGTATCCAGGTACAACCTAACCGGTTCGGGAAATTCCATTACATGCTGCTAAGAGAATGAGCTGGCCTTGGTATCTTGCTTGCTTGCTATCTATTATTTTGTGCATTAGGAGCTACCTGATCTATAAGCAATGCGAACTATCATATCAACCAAACCGCTTTTACCCACTGAGAGTGAGAGACAAATACATCATCCATATTATCATGTTATGCCTTATGGTCGGATGCAGCGGAAGCCTCGGAGGAAACGGAGTTTCTGTCGCCGACCAGCAAGAGGATGTGACAAATCTTAAATCTCAACAGCCCGACAAATAAGAAGACCACCAGAGAGAAAAAGGGAAAAAAAAAAAATTGGGAAATTAAGTAAGACGGTATGGTAAGGTACTAAATTTTCCTGCGATACGCTCAGTTCTGAGCTTGGAAAGATGATCCAATCATTGTCTCTGACTTTGAGGCTGATTGGCATTTGGGATCCATTATGAAAAAGCTAAGTACCAATGGGAATCTGTGGATCTTCAGGCTCAATTTCGCTTAACCCACAACGGTCTCACAGTCATCCGCAGCGGACCAGAGAAATCGCCGAGCGCCTTGCCGCCAAGAGCTGGCCATCCCTGGATCTTTTGGTTATGTAACTCCGTAATAATGTAAGATATTCCAGCCAGTCCCCAAAGCACAGCTCCCAAAGATCGGGGAAACATCGAGAGGAACTAGTCAAAGGCACTCGGGATAGCGCTGAAAAGATTTCATTCTCCAAATCAGGAAACAAGATGAAGAGTTTTTTGCCGTAGAGTGCATTCCACTATAGCCGCGGCATAGCTATGGGACTGATCATGTTATGCATGAACAGATACCTTACCAACTTCAACTTCAGTCTGAGCCACATTTGGCAGAGTACTGCCTCATGGCTTCTTATCCAGAGTCAGCTTGACCAGCCTCATCTTTTCATAGTACGGCGTAGTAGTCTTACGAATTGTACAGAGGCACTATCCATATCAGCAGGAGACCATCCGCACCATGGAGAACAGGATAAGTCTTGATTGTTCAGACTCGGTGATGATCCGCAAGTCTATTGATCACTAATTCTAGACGGCAGTACCTCCCTAGTTCTAGTAAGGTAGTTCTCCATATTTGAGGGTACCTGAGGATTGGGCACACGAGTTTCTTTCCCAAAGAGGAAGACAGGGTCGCACAACAATACAGTCTGGTTTTGTACCTAACAGAATTTCATATTTTACCAACTTACAATACCTAATACAGATAATTACACCTGCCAAGTTTGAAAAGCCGGCAAGCCGCATGTGTGTTAAAAAGTTCTACATCCGAAGCTGTGTGTTTGATGCAATATTAATGTGCACAAAGGCCCTTTCATTTTATTCCAAGTCTAAAACTCCATACTTATGCATGGTCCTATGTACCATTTCCTTCTTGTTATTTGATCTCTTTCAACGTGAAATGGCATATGAGAGATGACTATGGAGTATCGTCTATGGCGCTTGGTACCTGCCATACAACTCTCAGTAATAATTCATATCAAAGTGTTAACTATATTGATTGACATTAATAAGATTAAGTCTCAGTCTGTAGTTTCAGAAAACCGCGTCGTCCAACTTGAACCCAGGACTGAGGTGCTGTCTGCCTGGTACGACTGACAAAGGCACGAGCTAACTCCTGAGCTGAGCCTTGGAGATCTATATTTACATTATGCGCAGCTATTCAGGAGTCCCCTTCGTACTCGTTCAGCATTCAATAGTGATTGATTATCTGGCGGTTGCCTGGAGCGAAGTGGATTCGCCGAGATGAAAGGAGCTTGGGCCAGCATGATGAGCCACGATCCAGCGGATCTGGGCCGAATCAAGGAAGTACCAGGAAGTCAGGTACAGCCACAAAATCATCACTTAGATGAGTACTCCTAGTACCTAATCAAAGTATCAAAATCAACCATGCAGGATATAATGAAATGAACTGAATCAGTGTGTTTTAGTTCAAAGGTTGACTGAAATAATATTACTCAACATGCAGTGAATTTATGTACTAATACCTTGGCGCAAACCTTTCTTCCACTTCCTAACTAAGTCATCATGCATCATGTCAAGGAATGACCTGTGAATCAATTATTGCGCCCAGAAGAGATGGTCATCGCAACATCATGTAGCTAACGCCTTAGGTGTACCGTCATCTGATCGTACCAAGTCTCCCAATTACGATCACATTTCAATGACCAGTGGACGGTAAAACACGGAGTAAGCGCAGTCTTGCATTCTGGCGATTCAAACGGGATCTATCATGCCAATTTACTAGATACTTGTCCCTCACTTGGAAGGGTGTATTACTCGGACACGTTATATTGTTCATTTTAAACGAGTATAGAGAGGTATGGGTTTTGGATTTTGCTTACTAGTTTTATCCATACACACCTCGTAATGCCTGACCTTGATCAGCAAATAAATCATGTATGCCTCACGCCTTGCATAAATCCTTAGGATTTCACACTTTAGCCTCCATGCCTATGCGCACTGCCACAATCACCGCCTCTCTGAGATCAACCCCTTGATAATAATAGTTCGACAGGGCCATGATGTCATGTAGCACATGCGCGGAATGTAGAGAATAGACTTGGAAGCCTTCTAGGGTTTCTGGAATGTCGCAGCCTGGCATGCTGGCTGTAACCGCTAATATGGAACATTCAGCACTGCGCCACCAGAAGTAGGAAAACTCAGGGGTCTTGCAGTCGGTTGTAAGGAGTTATATGCCCATAGCCAAGAAGATTGCCGGCGACTTTCGATCCGATCTGCGCAAACAAGGCGTCTGCTGGATATGCTGGGGAGGTACGGTTTGGCTTGATTTCGTGCACTGTACATTCTGGATCATGAGGCCGACCAGACGCCGTAAATGAATATTTACAACCGGGACCGAGTTTATTTTACCGCCCAACCCAACGCCTAAACGAAATAAAACAGAAGAAGGGGAGCCTTTATTGCTCGCCATGACTCTCGCCAGACGAGGCGAGCAGTTGGAACCCCTTGACTAGTCCCATTGCTGATCCGGCTGCGACACCCCCCACAAGGACCATTTGCATGCCGCCGATGAACCCTCGTCGAATATTCTGTCTGCCCTTCCAACCGCTCACGAAGCATGTCTTCCCGTACCCGAAGAGAAATAGTGCTATAGTCATAGTGGCGATGGACCAGCGCAGCGCAATGAATGCGTCATGCGGCCCGACGAAGAAGTAAGGAAGGAGCGGCACGAAGCCCCCAATGAAGTAGCCTAACGCGATGGTCAAAGCGCAGATGAGTGCCCGGGAGCCGGATGGTTCAGGAAGGGTGTGGTGGAAGTTCATAAGAAATGAAGGGAGCATGGGGGAGGCAGACAGGTGATCGGTGAGTTGTGAGACGAGTTCAGATGGGAGGTCGTAGGGCGCGAAGATTTCAGAGATCGTCTCTATTGTAGCGGATGGGTCTGCAACAACTTGGCTTCGAGTCTCTTTGAGGGTAGCTCGGTAAGATTCCCTGGAAGCGAAATATCAGCCAGGCATCTGGAGGAATCTGCATAGACACTTCAGCACTCACTCTTCGCTCTTTGCGCCTAAATATCCACCCAGTCCCATAGAGATAGCTCCAGCAATGAGCTCTGCAAGACCGCCAAAGACAACAACTTTCGTATCTCCTAGAGCAGACAATCCCGCAGTGAGAGCAAAAGGAACCGTTAAGCCATCCGATAGACCGATAATGGCATCTGAAACTGTCCGCCCATCAATCATTTTAGACTCTTTCTTCTCTGAGCCTTCTCTTCGAATTGGCTTGTTTGCTTCACTCCCACTCGCAGATTCCAGATCTTCGGATCCATTTCGAAGTGGGTAATGATATTCCTTCTCCAGGTCCGACGACTCGCTGACTGGCGAGTAGTTGGAGAGTAATCCTTTAATGGAACTGAGAGACATGTTCCGTCGATTCTCTAGTTTGGAGGCTGCTAGAAGACGAACGATCTGGAATCGATGTTGCAGTCGAGACGAATATTCACTTAAACCGAGGTGACGGCTTGATTTTGAGTAGATCGAGTATCCAAGAGCTCATCGCAAGTTACTCAACAGAATGTCGGCCCCAACTCTCTTAAATCTCTTGCGAATAAGCAAGTTTCTGGCGAGAAAAATTCTGAACGAATCAAAGAATCACAAGCACAATCTCTGGACCTCTGAGAAGGCAGATTCAAGATTCTTGACCACTCTTAGTGGAGATAATCTCAACCCCCATTACCCAGTAGGTCAAAGCAAGTGAAACTAAGATAATACCATGTCCTCTAGAATCTAAACGACAAGAAAAGAGGGGAACGATGCGATCTGAACACGACAGTTTTGCCATGGAAAGTCCCGAGAAGACTTGCTTATCAGAACTCCAACCGACCACGCAGTACGAGCACGAGCCTATTGAGAGGACATGACCAACAACGTGCTGCCTGCTCTGGCGGTCAGATGCAGGCGGAAGAGGGGGTTTCCTTGGCACGTGGGCGTGTGATTCGTTCAAAGATGCGGGAGGCAACGCCTCAATGGTCAGCTGGATCCACTCTTCCGCGGGGTTCCTGAAAGCTTGCGATAGCTTGTGATAAACCACTTTTCTGTATTAGAATTAGCGTGGCTTAGCAGGGCCAGTCAGGAATCATTCTTATCTACATATGCTGGCTGATTGGGGTTGCGGTTCTGCTAATAATCCCCCTTCCTCTAATGCGGTTAGATCATTCTGATTTACATAGCTCCTCTTGATCCCATCTCGACTCTTAACCATCAGAGATATACTCCGTATAATCTTTATCAACTCGTCGAAGTTCTAACTTGCAACAACAGCTATCGGCCGGATCACATATTGAATTCTTCATATGCACCCAGGCTTGACCAGTCTCTCAGCAGCTAGCAACTGTGCTGTTGGCTTCTGGCCACCGTTCTGTGCCTGAGATGGCATCTTCTCACGCGACCTCGAGTAGACATATTGTGTCTATGCTCTACGAAGATAAACTCTTTCAAGTGGACTTATCTGCTTGATTACAAAGTATTCGACAGTCTATTGAGACGAGGTGTTCTTTTCAGATCTGGCGAATACCTTCCACAACCGATCTTCGTAGAACTATGAGCTCAATTTTCTAGCCCTTTAGAATGACGGAATGAAGGGTAAATGAGGTTGTAGACAGAGACGGCGCATCCTAAAGCTATTATAAACACTACAGCTACAAAGTTCGCATACGACTCTAGACACGACGTTTAGAGACTTACCACGGAGCTACAACATCAATTCTGTCCGCAGTCATACGGAGCAAAGCGTGAAGATGTCTGCTACATTCAGTTCGGACAGATCGAGGCCGTAAATCGTTCCCATGTTGGACGAAACATCGTCTGAAGATGTGTACATCGCGAAAAACAGTAGTAAGCCCATTGGCGAAGTATGATTGATAGAGAAAGGATTCAAGCCAATAAAGTAGGAAAGCAAGCATGCCACCCTATTAATTGGTCAACCAACACCAGGAAGGATCATCTTCCATCTTCAATAATGACATTGACAAGAATACGTCCCAACCTCTTAATTTCACGATTTCGAGTACCTGATGCAAATATTAATTAGTCCTGAAAAGGCCGCCCACAACAACGTATAGTCCAAACTCACGGTTTCCTCTTCTCTGTCTCTGTCCCCGCCGTCGAGCCCGTCATATTCCAAAGACGGCTCTTATACGCCGGAAACGAGGTGTGATTCCAAATGTTGACCAAAATACTATCACATATCACAGTCAGCCACAATCATCTCAGAATCTTGACTACCTTCTGCCGACACTATGCAGCCGTTCGGGGTAGTCTCTATCAGGCGAAAAAGCTCACCTCTGGCTCCGATCTACATAGTCCTCCTCACTCAGCTCCTTCACCCCAACTTTCACCCCATCCCTCGTGAGCATAACGTGTTTCTTCTCCATTTTCGAGCGAGTATTCTTGCCGACTTCTTGGGCAATGCTGTACGCAATGTACCCGATAACGGAGAAAATGATGACGGCGACGAGGAGGATGATGAGAGGAATGAGTGACTGCATTTTGCTGTTTATTTTGCCTCAATCCAAGCAATTAGAGGATCTGTAAGTTATTCAAAATGGAGAGCAGAGTGATGCTAAATTTCTGCAGAAGTCTGTGCCTTTATTAGTATTTTCAGGTAAGTCAAGTCGTAGGGCTGAGCTGAGTGGAGAGGATGACGTCGATCAGGTGCGGTGGCTGAATGACTTGAACATGAGACTTAAGAGACGTACCTGTGGCTTTGAGTGAGAACTTTGATTTCGGGAATGATCCTTAAAAGGACTAAATGAGACAAAATGAAGCCTTGAGGCAATACCCAAATTTAAATGTGAAAGGGTGAAAAAGAGGGCAGATTGTGATATGTGTATGGGCGAACCATCAATCTGATCGCCAAGGCTTTTTGGTGGGCGGGGTGGCTTATAGGAATTCTGGTGCCTAGATATCTCTCTGCGAAAAAATGCCCCTTTCTGGTCAGTATGCAACTTTCGGACTGGGCGCACTCAATCACGTTACCTATTGGCTGTTTTAAAACTCATTCTCCAGCAGGGGTAAATCTCTTTTGATTGGTATGATATGTCGGAGTTAGATTGTCAAGTGGCTACTGTGGCTGCAAGTGCAACTCAACGGCTGCGCCTTGATATCAGAGTCGAAAACTATACACAGTACCTAACTGTCAAGTCGAAAATGCCCTGATGCCATAATTTCAGGCCTAGATACTAGAAGGATTCCAATAACTCCAGGTTCAACCACCTAGAGAGGCACAAACTGTACATTCTTTCTCTTACTGCATTCCCAAAGGGATCCTTCTGCGCTGTGTCTCTGTCGTCATCATGAATCATCCGCGCAATACCGACTTCTCGCTCATAAGGTATGTAAGGAAGTAAGGTATCCATACGAAGTATCAAATGTCAGTAGTTTCGCTTGACTATTTGTATCGAACGACTTCAAGCCGTATTCATCCATTAATCACACCGGGTCCAATCTATTCTATACTCAGTGATCAACATGTCCGGCCCCTTCATCCCCATCATTCCCCTCTGCTTCCAATGCGGCACGGACCAGAATCCCTGCCGGTGCAAATTCGTCGGACCGACATTAGGTATGGGATCCTTTCAAGGAGTAAAGGGATGAACTCTCACGAGCGTTTCGATAGGATTCATCACGACTATTGTTGCTGCTGTATGAAACTGCTGTACTTCGTGGTAAGATGTTTAAAGCATGGACTGACATGCGCAGGTTGTTTGCTATCCGGCGTCTCTCTTTTGCGGTTGTTGCTTCACGAAGACCGGGAAGGAGTAAGTACTCTGCTGGACTGCAAGCTGCGCTCAAGGGATTGTTGGTTGACTGTTCATAGCATGTTGGGGTTTCCGGTGAAGTTGAATGGGATTGTTTCTGATGCGATACCAATATAGTTTTGACTCGTTCATGATGATGTCGGCGTATATTAGGTGTATATTCCCTATCTGTTTCTGAAATATACTAGTACGTCAGATGTCTTAATCTCTCATCGAGAATGGTGGTAATGATGTAGCACTATATAATGAGTACAGGGGAATGAAAGACATATGTATCATGTTATTGGGCTTCCAGAAGAATCAGTTTTGTCGTAATCCAGCTGACGTCGCTCTACTCCTTACTAGGGCATTGTCTAGCTTCATTTACAATACTTCGTTATCATCCATGTCATTACAATGGTAATATTATTGGAACTTTGCAACGCAAGTGAGAAATCATCTGCAGCTCATTATATTATCAACCATTACCATTCGGAAGGAGACAAACAAGCAATGAGGTATACGAAATCGTCATGAACAAAGTAAGCAATAGAGGTATCCAGAGAAATCAACCCGCCCATTTGGTATCATCCATCATTCTTGCCCAACAACGTGGCCTGTGTTCGTCTACTTGAGCTTCTCCTTGAGCCGGGACCAGAAGCTCTTCTTTTTCTTCTTCTCCTCCTTCATCCCATTCCTCAGGCCGTTGCGTTGGCCTGTTGGCTTGGACGGACCGTTAGTGGCGCCTGCTGTCTGCGCCTGAGGAGCGGTGGTGGCGGGAGCCGTCGTAGGTTGTGAAGGGGCCGAGGTTCCTTCGGTCTGGCGCTCAGAAGGAGCGGCAGCTTTATCGGGAATTGAGCTAGGCATGACTGTTGTGGAGCCCTCACTTTGACCGGTTCTGGCACCAGCCCCAGGAGCAGCTCCAGGACCAGAAACTTCCGGGGCCTTCGCTGAAGCAACACCGGTGGTAACAGTAGGACCTTGAGGGGTGTCGGCACCGGGAGACATTGGCTGCGATTCAGGCTCGACGCCTGTGGCTCGAGGAGCGGTCTCAGTGGTGGCGGCAGTGGCAGTGGGAGCAGGCGCGCCGGCATGTTCTTCCTTGGGGACTGTCTTCTGCAGCTCATCCTCCATCTCCTTCTTCTCCTCGACGGCCTCTGGATTAGCAGCGGCCTCGGGGTCCTTGTGAGCTTCGGCAATGGAGTGCTTCACTGGTTCAGGCACTTCATCGGCGGGTGCTCCGCCGCTCGTTTGAGTTGAACCAATGCCAGCAGTGGTGCTCGGAGCAGGTGTACCACTAGACTCTTCCTTGGTGACTCGTTTTTGGAGTTCATTCTCCATTTCCTTTTTTTCTTCGACAGCCTCCTTGTTTGCAGCGGCCTCGGGGTCTCTGTGGGACTCGGCGATCGATTCCCTCACGACTTTCGGAACCTCATCAGCTACGTCCTCAGCAGTCCCGTGGGGCCTCTGAGACTCGAGTGGGACAGAAGCAGCAAGAGCGGCGGTTGTGGAGGTGGGTGCTGCAGACTGGATGGTAACACCAGGATCACTGAATCCCTGACTGGGCTCACCCATGGAAAGGCTAGATTCGGGAATCATGTTGCCGGAAACAGGAGGCATTGCGAGGTCATTGGCTCCCGTCGACTGGCCCGCTGACAGGCCCTTGAGAACAGTAGCACCACTGGGATCCTGAGCGTAGCCGGCAGGATCTGTCCGAGCAGTAGACTGGACGGTGTTCCTAGTGTAAGTGCTGGGGTCGGGTACCTTCTCACCAGGTTTCAGACTGATTGGATTGCCGCTGGTACCCGAAGCCGGGATAGGGTTGACGGAAAATGTTTCTGCTTCTTGTCCAGGAGTCTCTGGGAAAGTACCGGGCACGTTGGATCGCTGTTCAAGGGGAACAGCCTTGGCAAGCTCTGCAGTTGTCGATTCAGGGGCGGCGGATGAGATGGTTACCTCATTGGCCCTCTTCTCAGTATCCTTGTGAATACCGGCCGCTATTGCCGCTTCGGTCACTTCTGGAGTAACAGTCGCCATTGTGGTACCGTTGGTTTGTGGAGAATTTGATGCTTGTTTGAGTTGACCGGGGTAGAGAACGTTATTGATATTCCCGCTTCCGTCGTCCTCTTCAGCAGCAGTGCTATCCGTCGTCCAAATGCCGTCGACGACGAACTTTTAAAGTCAGATAAATTTTGTTAGTTGGGTCAACAACGAGAGATACTCTGACGTTGAAGGTTGTCTTATAAGTCAAAAACTGGAAGCTGGGCGAGCCAAAGAAACCAAGGTGAGAGCGAGGCGGTGATATGACGTCAGTGGAAGTAAGCGGAAAGCCTTCCAGCGTCATTGAGGGGATGGGGAAGCGTAGGCAGACAGAAAAGATCCATGCAATAGTAATACGGTTGTCCAGAGATGTATGCATCAAATTGACAGACGTTCAATGTAATTGAAATAAAGTACAGCAGTGAATGGGGAAAGGAAAACGATCTCAGATCGCTACCTACCTTGTAATGCACTTTCTCGTCTGCAGATGGAAGTTGAACCTCCTTGGTAAAGACATCACCATTGCGATCCAACTTCACCGTTTTACCCCAATCATCAAAGCTGCCTGTGACAAATACCTCGTTCGCCGGGTGTGGCCTATAATCCAGCCATATGCGAGAAACCAGTCAGCCATCGATTCTTCAAACGGTTATTCGTGTACCGAGTTCCCGACTTTAGCCATCGACGATAGGGACTGATCGGCTGGGGCGCAGGAGACCACAGCTAAAAAAGAAGCTCAAATTCTACGAGATATTAGAAAGGAAATCTCCCGTTGACTCACCATTGGAACGTGTAGCTTCCCATCTTCCAGCGCGATGTAGACATGCACTGTAGACTGGCGGCGATGTATGATAGTCGGACGAACGAGTACTCCGCTGGGTTGCGCAGAGACTTGCTGCAGCTGTAGAAGCAAGGGATCCTCAATTTCCGCGTTGCGCCTCTTATTGAACGTGCTGACACACTGTCTGACAGATCCTCTTTATAATTCCTTGGTCTTTGTACTTTGGCTCTCAGCCAAGCTATGAGATATTAATTATTTGAGAGGCTGGAAAAATCGAGCACGGTGACCACCTTTTTTTTTTGCGCTGGGGGATCTAGAGCTTTAACTTGGAGCGGGGTGGCGGTGACACAGACCTTTTGGGTGATTCGGTCGGCCTCAATCAAGGATTCTGATAGGCCTCGATAGCATCAATGACAATTGGCAGTCGAACTTTTCGCTTCTCTTGTGAACTACCCTGTTCTTAGCTTGAGGTATGAAGATTCCGTGTAGACCGCTTTATCTCGAACGCGAAAGAATCAAGAAGGTCAGTGAATAAAAGCTATATCGAGACGAGACATGCTGCTTATCCGGGAGATCCATTATGTATGGTCTCGGAGGAAATGACCTTTTTATGTGCCCTATCTTTATGAGTATTGTACAACTCATCAGTGATGGGCTGGACTCGGGACAGCGACTGTACGTGCTTTGTACTGCCTTTTCCACTGTGCAGCAGTAGTCTCAGTGAAGCGGCAGGACAAGTTCAATGAAAATTGACACTGCAGTCTCAATACCCTTTAGTAATAACACCTCAATTTTTTCATCATGCGCATCATTAATATTAACAAGTAGATGCATCATTCAATCAATCTCCTGCTGGACTATACCTCAATGCGACCGAGGTACATTAGGTGTTCAAAACTGAGCTGCAGGAACCTTGTCACAACGGCCGTCGCTTATCACCTGCTCGGATGCACCACAGTAAGGTAGACTACACACAAGCCATACATTGCCTGTTTTGCTGCATTAAACTCACCGCACGTTCATGCTACTCTCCTTGGTTAGGAAACGTTGCAAAGATTGATTACCTTGAATGAACACAGCGCTCCAGTAGTAACACTAAGCAGGATAGATCCATCCCAACTTAGAAAAAGAAGCATACTATGAACCAATCGCTCCTAGGCATTAATTTTCCATCCTTGATCTTGGGTAACAATCAACCATCATCTCGAGCCAAAGCTACCTAGGTAACGAGACATCCATCCATGGCGGAAGCTCAGCAAAAACCAGAAAAGCTCAAGATTCAGAATGTAGTCAACCTCTTTTTACTGGGACGGACGCTCAGCGATACTTTGGTACCAGAAATCCATGAAGATGCGGAGCCGACACTCCGTCGCAGACGTCAGCGATTATTAACGTTTGATACTCATGACCTCACCAAGCTTGTAACTGATAGCTTTTCGCCACACAATTTTTCATCATTGACTTCAAGCCCTATTCGGGTGGTAAGTATCACTGAGAGTAGGCATAACTATAGAGTTAAATATGTTAAAACTACTTGTATAGAAGAATTCAGGTTTTCTCTCTAACCTATTCCCCCTTTTCCATCCCCCTATTGTGGGCAATCAGACACCCAGCGGAGTCCTCGGGAACATTTCTAAACTCTTAATCTGTTTTTAGACTCCGTTCAAACGTTCTAGAAGACACCTGGAAGAGAGTCACATTTCCAATAGAAACTTCCGTACCATGATTTTCATTGTTGGCGTTTCCTGGATAACTAGAAGGGAAAGAGCCAAGTCAAAAGGATCCCTTTCTTCAACTAGGTGTTGATTATCCCTCCTTAGCCTCTTATCGTCTGTTCAAGATCAGACTATTGCAGAATGTACCATCGACTATTGGCGTAGTGTATGGTCTAGCAGGGGGCAATCCGTGACGTCGATCTAACCTGGTGTGATGCAGGAGCCGACGACTTGCCATCACGTCTATCCTCGCGATGATCCTGAGTAGATCTCATGGAGCTAGGTAGCTGAAGAATACTTGACACTTAAAGGAGAGCACTTTATAATATGATTTTCTCTTGTTGTAATTGATAGTCTTCTGGTTAGATGTAGAAGCACAAGCCATAGCAAGCTTTCCGTCACATCCTGCTCCTCCCCGCCTTTTTCACTGATTCTCCCCCTCCTCCTTTCTGCGACCCCTCTGGACCATTTTCTAGGTATTGCTCCTCTCCCATCTTCCTTTCCAC
This sequence comes from Aspergillus lentulus, assembly GCF_010724455.1. The sequence goes on along the minus strand of NW_022983892.1, from coordinate 29,919 downwards.
TTTGCTCAGAGTTCTCCTCTATTTTCTCTTGTCTCTTTCTCCTACCACTACTACCCCTGCCCCTATCTGCTTGGACGGTCTCACCTCGGCTACCGGGTGTCGTCTCTGTGACTTCTTGTCTCGGCTCAGTTAGAGTCATCATACGTCCGTCTCTCAGGAAACTCTTCACGCGACCCATCAATATAAGAGACAGCGTTTAGGTCGGTAGCTCCAATTCCGGTTTTCTCAAGCTTCAACTATCCCTTTTTCCCTTTCTTCCGTGTCGTACTTGTTGTCTATCATTTCTTGTCCAATACTTCCTGTTTCAAATCGTGTACGCAACTTCTTTCATCTGTCTCGGATCACTGAAACAAGACAAAAAGCAATCGTGCGTTCTGCTACTTTTCATCACTCAAAGAGAGGGAGCTGTAGAAGGAAGCATACGACCATCTTTGGGTCGCTGCGTTCTTAAACTCTCCAATTAGGCTTCACCTTGAGATACCCACCCAGTCTTTGGCGGAGACGGTTGCTCTGTCTCTCTCAACTCCCCGCCCCTCCTCACCACCATCCTCTGCTGCTCCAACTTCGACATTTCTCCTCCATAAAAGGCCTTTCATCCACTATCTTCTCAACTGAAGCTCAAGATCTGTCTTCCTTACTTTCTAACTTCCTACAGACCACCTTCGTCTCTGTCCTTCCAGCAGCTCTGCCCGCAACAACCGAGCTCTCTACCTCCCCCGCTCCAAAGTTGGCCGGAGCTGTACCATCTCCGGCCCTACAGCCCACAGGATGGCCGATAGCTCTTCTTTCCCGGGTACAAACCCGTTCCTTAAGGTCAGCACAAAAGACGACAAATATTCTCCGATTCAGAAGATATCCGAGGAGGAAGAATATGAGGTGACGTCACCGACCGATCCCACTTTCCGCAGTGCACACTCCGCCGCTACAGCGCCCACAGCTGGAAACACGTTTCCTGGAGGCAATGACTCCAGTGAAGTTGGTGATGGAATACAGTTCAATAGGCCCTTTGATGCAAGATTTGGTCAGGGGAGCGAAGGTCAAGGCGAACATCCCGAACCTCCTGGAGGAGCTCGCCCAACGGCAGCCGCTAACCAAGGGTTCCCTAACAACTATGCGCTGGGCCGCCGTACCTCTGTATCCGCCGAGTCCCTGAACCCTACCTCTGCTGGCTCAGATAGCTGGACACCTCCATGTCATCCGAAGACCGAAGAACAGCTTTCGCGATTGAAGACGGCTGTGAGCAACAACTTCTTGTTTTCTCACCTGGACGACGACCAATTCAAGACTGTACTTGACGCTTTGGTCGAAAAACCCATTCCTGCAAAAGATATCAAGGTGATTTCTCAGGGAGATGCCGGCGATTACTTTTACATCGTGGAGAATGGCCATTTCGATGTGTATATCAACCCCGCGGGCTCAGTCCAACCAGGCCCCGATGGTATGGGCAACAAGGTCAGCACCATTGGTCCTGGGGGCTCCTTTGGTGAACTAGCCTTGATGTACAACGCACCTCGAGCCGCGACTGTTGTCTCAGCAGACCCCAAGAGCACGCTTTGGGCTTTGGACCGCATTACTTTCCGCCGGATTCTCATGGACTCTGCCTTCCAGCGACGCCGCATGTATGAGGCTTTCCTGGAAGAGGTGCCATTGCTTTCTTCTCTCAAACCCTATGAGCGCGCCAAGATTGCCGACGCGCTCGATGCGATTAAATACCCAGCTGGTTCTACGATCATCGAGGAGGGCGCTCCAGGCGATGCTTTCTATCTGCTTGAGTCTGGGGAGGCGGAAGCTTTCAAGAAGGACGTGGAGGGCCCCGTCAAGTCGTATAAGAGGGGCGATTTTTTCGGAGAGCTCGCCTTGCTGGACGACAAACCTCGTGCCGCTAGCGTAGTCGCCAAGACCGACGTCAAAGTTGCACGACTTGGTCGCGACGGGTTCAAACGGTTACTGGGGCCTGTGGAGGATATTATGAGGAGGGCCGAATACTCCGCGAAGCCTTCGCCCTCGTGATGCAATCCGATAGATTGGATAACGTGGTTGACGTGGAGACATGCTTGGTCATCATCATTTTTAGTCCTTATTCTTGTACCTCGTTTATCATTCTCTCTTGGGCTCAACGGACAAGGTAAAGGCATGCTTGGTCTTGGGAATATGAAGCGATGAACATGAGAAACTCTCCGATGAATCATTCGGGTTTCATTGTCTTGTTACCGACATAGTAGATTGCCTTTCAAGTGTTGGGGTCACACTGAGGACTAAGTTTTATAACGTTTCATTTGTGCGACGTTGATGCTCGTGTGGGCCGAAACCGGTTTGTCCTTGTCTCTTTCCAGCATCCATCATTCTGTTCTCCCTTATGGGGGTAAAACATTGCAAACGTCCCTGTTACCATTACATCTCAGTGGCTGCTATTCGAAATTATTCCTTTGGGGTGGTCTGATGAGTATTGAAGGGATGGGCGGTGTGCAACATCCAGTATTGTGACTCTATAGTTTCCTTCTTATGCAAATATACACTGAATGCTTCTGACGAGCCAGTACTATTCGGCTTTGGTTTCTGAACATATATCTCACATGAATATTCCGCTTGTTGAATGATCAGGCTGGGTCCAGAGAAGTCCAGTCTCACGCCAATAAGCAACTCTATAAGCACAACAGCCTCGCACGTAGAATCCTAGCAACAACAGGTGAGACGTAGACAAAGGTCAACCAACATCCTTCACCGCGCAACCACCAAATCACTTCTTAAAACCCACTTCTCGCCCTCGGTGACCTCCCTCCCCTCATGCAGAAGACACCTCTCCCCATGCCGATGCAGCAGCGCCATGCCCACCTCCGGCGCCACAGCAATAGGCTCCGGGTTGCGCTTCGCGCGGGTCAGCTCAGGGTAGAAGACTGTCTCCCCGCCCGTGCAGCTCGTCAAGTAGACTAGGAGGGTCCAGGTCGTGCGAGCCTGCTGCGGCTTGTGTTGAGGGGACTCGAACGTAACTACATTCGAGTCATCGTCTAGCAATTCATTAGCCCATCTATCCCCAGAGTTACGGAGGACAAAGAGGGGGTGGCCGGAACATACAATGCTGCGCGAAGAACTGGCCCTTCGAATACCGATATATCCTGATATTCGCATTCAGACCAAGCGGCTCCCCGCCCCAGATCTCCCTGTTTGAGCGTGGCCGCCCGTCACCATCCTCATCCTCATCAACTGCACCGCTCACCAGCTCCCTCAGCGCTGTCCCGCTCCATAGCCTCTCAGCGAAGTCGGCATCCTGCACCTGAAACCGGTCATTGACGCGGACGGCCTCGCCCTTTTTAGGTTTGCCGGGGGTGGTGATGAGTGGGAGAGAGGCTAGGAAGGAGGCGTAGGTTTTGCAGAGGGAGGAGGGGAGGAAGTTGCGGATTAGGTAGATTTGGTCGTGGAGGAGGGATTCTAGGGAAAGGTCTGATGGGGGGATGAGGGGGCGGAGGGGAGGCCAGTTGGGTTTTGGCTGATCTGGAGGTTGGGATTTGGGCTTGGGGGTTTCCTTTTTGGATTTGGGAGGCATCTTTTTTCCCTTTCCGTCGGATTCTTTATACTTAGGTTTGAGATGGTTTTAATGCTGTTTGGGGCGTATGGTGATGATTAGACTAGACTCCTCGGACGGAAGCTGATGGAGTATAGTTCTTGGCAGAGACATACATTCTATATGCAACTTGCGGAATATTTTGATTTGAGATTTTTAGAGCTTGGGTCCTGTAGTAAGTTCCGTGAGTATATACAGGTGCAGAAATTGTGAACTTTTATGCTGTGGCGATGTGGAAATAGGTTGTGAAGGAGTAGTACGACACGACCTCAATCAGCAGTTTATAGTCCTTTATATAGTCCTCTACATTGAAGAGCTTTTGTCTCGGTCATATATCTGGATAGTATTTCTCTGTAACAACCTAATCGAAGTTTCTGTCGCATATCGATTCCACCATGCAGCGATGGACCTATCCGAGTACGGACTGATCATTTCATCATTCTACTGTAGCTACCAAGGATTGAGGACGGCTTGACCATGCAGACATAGTCAGAAAAGCTAACCTCGCAGCGCGGTTCACTTCTAGGCCCATGGAAGCAAAGGTCGGAAATAAGATAGGATTGAGTCTTCTCAATCATCTCAACGAATTAGCAGTGGACCGTAGTAAGGAAGTGGATTCCTCAGAGCGAAAGAACATGGGCGGGCGGGCCTTGAGAAAGAAATTTCATACTCTATAGAGTCCAGAGTATGAGCGTTAAAGTCAATGAAATTTTCATCCTTATGCCAACTTCTTCTGTGTCAATCTTCAGGACTGATCTGAGTCCAACATAAATTTCTGTAGGCACAAACTCAAAGTAATTAAGTGATTGCTGCTTGTTACTGGTGAATACCTGAAGCATGTGTTACTCGGGATTACGGTGAACGACAGTGGCCAGTACCGCGAGAAACCGGCAGAAAAAAAACAGCAGAAAACTTCGCGTCCTACCAATCAGCATCGGTCTCTGTCCATTCTTCCCCAGCCCAACTTCCGTTCTGAATGGCTTCCTATTCTCACCGCCCTGTTTCTCCTCTCCCTGCCTGTCCGTCTCCTCCTAGCCAGCATCGAGCATCCAAAGTACCCAGCAGCCTGTCATGTCGTCGTCGCAGACCATGACAGCGCCAGCGGTGGGCCATCGACCTCCTGATGCAGGTCCAGATATGTCGTCCTTGTTCGACTATGGCCGCCCTCATCATCATCATCACCAAGAGGGCCAAGAGCAGCAACAGCAGGAACATCAGAACCACCAGCAACAGCGAGACAACGGCCCTTTCTCCCCGCGCAGCGACTCCGCAACCCGCGCTCTGCACGATTCTACCTTTAACAGTCCTGTCTCGCCTTCCAATGGTTTGCCCTCTTCCTCCGGTATGAATGGCATCAAGTCCGAGCCCAGTGATGCAGGAAACGATCTCGCCGGCGCTCAGCCAGATTATCAGAACGATCTCCGCCGCCAGTCCGCCGCCAGCGCCCTTCTGGCTCAACTCCTCGGCAACCAATCTTCTGCGCCTCCCGCCGGCACCGAAACACAACCTGCAGAATCCTCATCCTCGACAAATAATCCTCCCAATCCGACCGAAAGCTCTCAAAATAATTCCTCAGATCAAATTGCGGGTGGCCAAGGATCGACAAGCGTCTCTACAGAGATCTCTGCGCCCGCAGAGTCGGCCGCCGGCCAAGACCAATTTTCCGCATCAACTGACTTACCACGCTTGCCGGGAGATGGAGAGAAAAATCGCGAAGATAGACCCGCTGATATGTCGTTTTCGAAATCCGAGGAATCTGGGAATCATGGAGTTGATGCAGTGATGAAGACGCCGGATCCTGCAGAGGGTTTGACGGATCCTATGATGTTCTCTAAGACGGGCCTGAACGACTCAGACCTTTTCACACCTTTCGATATCACATCTGCCGGAAAGAACCCTTTCGACAATGAGATGCTTACGTCGGCTTATCTGTCCCAATCTGCTGATCTCTCAGCATTGGGGTATTCGGCAGGTCATTTGCAGGACGGTACAGGCTCGTTGGGGGGATCGGAACCGCGCATCCAGGCCTTTGCGAAATTAGAATTCGACGACGGACATTTTTACTGCAACACTTATTCTTTTATCCTAGGGCGAGACGTACGAGCAGCTCGGGCAGCGCATCAACGGGAGTTTCAGGCCAGGCAGGCAATCAGGACATCAAGGGCGAAAAGTTCGAGCGGTGGCAATGCATCGCACACGCCGGTTCGGGTAAAACATGAGGGCAGTGGCATGATAGGAAGTGTTGTGAGCGACCGAGGCGGTATCATGGGACTCGATCCTGACATTCCGGCTCATCTTCCCAAACGTCTCAGTCGGAGGTCGTCGCACTCCTCCGAAGCGGGTGCTCCGCTACATGCGACGCCGGCTCAACTGCAATCCACTACCGACTACAATGCGCTTGCGATGCAATCGCTGCACGAAACCAGCGGAGATGCAAAGCCTGTAGATGCACTCGCCCTCCTACCCTCGCCCGACGCTTGCCCGACCATCCCCATTCACCCTCCTGCTACTCTTGACGGTAGTGCCGCTGGACACCGAGGCATTTCACGTAAACATGTCAAGATTGCCTACAACTTTGATAAAAACCTATTTGAGATGGAAGTGATGGGCAGAAATGGCGCTTTTATCGGTGCTGACTGGCTATCGCCGGGTCAAGTCCGTCCTTTGCATAGTGGTGATTACATACAAATCGGCGGAGTGCGCATACGATTTTTGCTGCCAGATGTACCAATTGGCGAGACTGGAGCCGACAGAGTCGAGGAGCCATCGATAGAAGAGAACGGGGATGCCAAGGCATCTGTCGGTGCTGAGAATGACGCAGAAGGAGCTGTGGAAAAGGGCGAAGGTGCTGAAAACAAGGACTCGTCCAAGCCGACCAAACTTGTTCTAAAGACCAAAGAACCCGACCCTTCACGGCCGGTACCTTCGATAGAAGGCACCGGAGACGGCGTTCAGCCCCCTGTTCGTCGCCGAGGTCCTGGGCGACCTCCCAAAGACGGCATCATGTCCAAGCGCGAACGTGCAGAGTTGGCAAGGGAGCAGAAACTGGCTGCCAAGCGGGAAGCCAACGGAGGCGTCACTCCCCCTCCGCTGAATCGACCCAAAGCCGGTAAGACGACGACCACAACCACATCAACGGTGGGCACTGCAGCCGCTACACCGAGTCTTCCTGGCGAGGGCGAGTCTCCCGGGTCGAAGCCGGAAAAGCGCAAGTACACCAAGCGGAAGAAGCCGGACGGAACGCTCATGGACTATCCCCTGCCATCTACTGAGGGTGGCCCATTTCCTATGGAACAACGCCCGGAAGAGTTCATCAAGGCTCCTCCGGTCAAGAAGCGCAAACCTTCACGGTCACCCTCTCCCAACTACCCTCCGGAATCTGCCTATACACCGGAGGATCTGGCAAAGCCTCCGTACAATTACGCTGTCCTGATCTTCGACGCCCTCACGGAAGCAGGCACGCCGATGACCTTGAAGCAGATCTATCGCGCACTGAAGTTGAAATACCCCTACTTCCGTTTCAAGTGCGAGACCGAGGGCTGGACCTCCAGTGTACGGCACAACTTGAACGGCAACAGCCACTTGTTCATGCACGCCGAACGAGATGGCAAAGGATGGTCATGGCAACTTCGACCGGGCGCATCCGTCGAAAAGGAAAAGAAGAGACGTCCGTCACCTCCACCGCCATCACAGCCTCCATCCGTACCGGCTTCTGTCCCGCAATACATGCCACCGTTGAACCCGACCTATGGAAATCCACAGAATGGACAAGCGAATCTGGCGAATCAACATTTCCAGTTCCCGACTATGCCTCCGAATACATATGCTCCTCCCACACCAGCTCCTGCCTCTTCTGCTACAGCACCTCCGTCCGCTCCTCCTCGCCATCAAGACCCGTATCCTCCTCCTCACCCTCCGCCGCAGGCGGTCCCAGCCTCCGCCCCTTTCCCCATCCCCAGTCCATTGCGGAACAACCTTCCGCCGGCCTTTGCTCAGACTACACCTTCTACATATACTTCACCCTATGCTTCCGATCCCCCGCCGCAGCTGGCTCAGTTTCAGCAGCCTCAGCAACCGCAGCAGCAACCAGGGATGCACTCGCAGACGCAACATCACTCACCGTACCCTCCACACAATGCTACCGCACCGCCACCGCCTCAACAACAGCAGCATATGCCACCTCCGCCTCCGGGCAACTCTCAGCAACCACAGCAGTATCTCCCACCGAACCCGGGACCACCGATGCAGCCTCCACAGCAGCAACAGCAACCCAATTACAATGTTGCGCCCATGAACGCTGGTCCCACGCCGATGGGGGATCCCGAATCTGTGTCGTTTGAGGAGCGCGCAAGCAAAGCCATTGACGACTTTGAGGCTGTTCTCCTGGAAGACTACGAGGACAAGAATCACATCAAGGAAGTGCTCAAGAGCGCACGGGCTCGTGCTCTGGGCCACGCGACGGAGAGCTCATTCCCTGGCGGGGAGCCCAAGGACGAGGCTGTCATTCTGGACGCTCTTCGCACTTTGATTGGAGGCTTGAGAGACCAGTAAATGTGTGTTGCGACAGCGAGCCTGGCTGGCATCATTCCTGTCGGTTATTGGCTGCCGCCTTGATTGAACGACTTCACGAAACGAGATTTTATGTTTATGACTGTTCTGGAGAACAACATTTGATACTCTTCGTACTCGGAAAGGTGTTGATGGAAGGTATGTGATTGGAACGAAGATCAGCGCCAGGGTCTACTCATCTGTCGAGTATTCCTGCTGGAGTTATAGGGTATTGTTACTCTGTGATATCTTTTGCCCTTCACCTGGTTTGGTTTTTTCTCATTTCATTTCCCCCCCATTATTCTCTTATCTGAAGTTTCCTTCAGTCGATGATATCCACTCTGTTATGAGCGTCAAATGCTCTTCTTTTCTTCTTATTCGATTTTCTATGGTTGTGATACTGCAAAGCCTACGAGCTAGAACGCTGTGGGTAGACTTCATCGTTCCAGGGCTGGAAAAGCTAGGAGTTTGTTTTTGAGTGATCCAGTAAATAGACGAATCTAACGAGATCTCTGACCTGAGATTGAGGGATATATTTTAAGTTACGAACTTGTTGGGTCCTGTTGTCCGTTGACTACTGCATAGACTGCTCGTCAAGTGTACCTGACCCCATCCCCCACTTCAGTCGCTCCGGATATTCCCTACAGCGGGGTTGCAGAAAACGCAACACAAGACAGAAGATCGTAGAAAGTATGGAAGGACCGAAACTAACCGTGACAAGTCACAAGTCAATTATCTACATGGTGGCAATGGCAACTGGCTAGGGAAATCTCCGGGGTACGTACTGAGAATGAGGGCAGACCAGGTAACCAACGTTACGACTGATTTCCTTGCAGCAAACATACCTCCTAGATTAACAAGCTAAACTCGCCATTCATCAGGATGGATTGGAGCACGAGTCTGTTGTCCACGCCGGTAAAACTAGGCAAGTTATTCAGGAACCAAGTAAGATACCATACCATGTTCGAGGCGTGGGCGTTCGTCACATCCCACTTTGGCATTGGAAATTTCAAACTTTTCCATATCGGTCCTGTCATGCAGTAGATCGATAGTGCCAGGAGTTGCATTTGCCGATTAGGCGCTGGAGTGGGAGTCTTCTCGCAGCTCACAGCAGTCTATCTCTGAGATAATATATTTATTCGGGCAGTAATGGAAGCCTGATGATGACGGTTGTTTACCCCTCTTTGATACGGTTCTCCTTGGGGGCAGGTGAGTATGTGCGTGATTCTTCAGTATCACAATCCCTCCTAGAGGAGGATTGTTTTGAAGATAGCACAGATGGGGAGTTCGCCTTCTCCACTGTCTGAGTGAAACTCACAGGCCCTTCAATAATTATGGTTCGTTCTGTTTATTCCCTGCAAATTGCGGATTCGAAATGCCTTCTATATGCCTGAGGCTGCTATATATTCCAGTAGATGATGTACTTCCCTCGAGTGCGTTAAGATCGACAGTATGAAAATTCTAGAAATTTGGATAGTTTTTTGGCGCAGGCCACTTTGCATCTGATCATTGATAAATTTTGCCAAACTTACCTACTCCGTACTCTATGCACTTCCACGAATCCATCTATCCAGTCCAACCAGTATCAAGCATAGCCCAGGTAGTAGTAGGCAGAAGCAGGGTCGACGCAACATCTCCTTTGGGGTCATTTCTAGGCACCCCAAGAAGGCATATGATGTGAGAATGAGTCAGATGAAGGAGTCCTTGGACTCAATCCCTCGTTGGCTGGTCACATACAAGCCTCTGGGTTTCTGTGTTGGTTATACGGCATATGCTTAGGCTCGGGGAGGCTACGCAGAAAGGTACAATGTAGATAAGTACGGAGTACCAACTATCCGGCATGTAAGTATCTCGGATGCCCAGGCACTTGACAAAATTGGAGAATCGAGAGAGTGGCTAGTGCTGCCTTCGTTACTCCCGCTGATGATGCATGTTATTGGTTTGTTGGCTGAGGAACGGAAGTGGAATGCAGCGACTGTCCTATTCCCTTCTACCAACATCAGCAGTAGTACGAGGAGGTCCAAAGCTCTAAGTTGAGTCAAAGCATAATATCCGATAGGATGGGTCTTTCTGGGTTCTGTAGCCTGATATTTGGGTGGACGCACTGGTGTCATGCCTGATTCACGTTGAGGCTGATCACAGTACTGTAAGAGTACTCTCGCTGTTGCCACCTTGGTGCAATGGTGTCATACCTAAGACAGACATCCAATTGGCTTTTATCTTGTCATCTTGATGGTACTTCCAAATCAAGGATGATTGTAACTGGTTTCTTCTCTTTCATGCGCTCTGGGAAGACTTCCTTGCCTTTTATGGAATATCAACAAAAAGCACCCACCTGCCAATGCTACAAGCCCGGCTACACTCAATTCTGCACTCGGTCACCGCCGACATTTGGCCATCAGCGATCCCCTTCCTGAATTAGCCTAGTCTGTAACTGGACTGTACCACTGAGACACGTTTTTTATTTTAGCACGGGGAATGCGGTGCACGAACCAGTCGATTCTAGGCAATCTGGCCGTTTTGAGTTCGAGGCGAGTCTTTTATTATTAGCACTAAGGCTCTGAGACTAAACATTACTGGTGACTTTTACCCTGACTATGCACCTCAGAGGGGTATGGCCCCCTACGGGAGTGTCTCCATGACTGGTCTGTGTGTGACAACGACTTTGCATCACTGTTCTCACTTCCAGTGCTGCTACTGGCAGCCTGCATCAAGCACCGCCTTCAGTTTCTGCTGCTTGTCTCATTGCTGGACCTTGGTTTTTAGGATCACAATGATGACGCTGATGATGGGGTACCTGCAATCATCGATGGCTAACATTATGACGAGCACTATTGCCTTACCTCGACCTTTTCGAATAAGATGGAAAAGAAATTATTCACATCTTGATATTAGTCATGCTGCACATTGCGTTCTCTTTCTGGCCAATTTCCGTACCACTACCAGCCAAGTACCTTACTGCTTACGTACCAGCAGACAGGACACTCGAGGAAAATAGGAATCAACCAGAAACGCCAACGTAACCCAGTAACCTAACTTTGCAAGGGGTTAGGGCAACCCTGTGAGCCCACCACCTGGGCCTTTTACCTTAGTTTTAGCACCGGTGTGACCCATCCAGGTGGCTCTTGATGCCCCGTTTCGAGGCTTCTAAGCCCCGAACATCTGCACACAGCACAGTGTTATTAACACATGGAATTTATTTTAATTGATAGCAAGGGTGATCAGGGACATTGCGGCACTCTCAATTACATCAAATGACACTTTATTAAAATAATATATGTGAAGCAGAATTTATTGTCGAACAGTAACTGTACTACTTACAGTCATCCTGGTATGTGTGCTACTGCTCTTTTTTCCTTCCAAGTCGCCGGTTGAATCTCGACCTTAAGTCGAAGACATCCATGGATTGTCTCACTGCCTCTAGGTGATTTTCTGGTAGGCCATCTAGAATTTTTCTGCAGTACGGAGTCGTACGAGTAACACAGTACCTACCACACGCCGAGGAAAAGGTTTTCTGTTTTTTGATTACCTCTTACTCTGTTCTGTACTTGACCTCACATTGATCATCCAGCAGATTCAATAGGACGATCGGAGGTTACGTTTATGAATTATCTCTTACAAGCGCCTTTTCTATTGGATGGTTACTATGATCCAAATTGCACTCTGTGTAACTGAAGTTGAGAAGAAAACTCTAAAGCGATTGAAGGACCCCTTTCCACAGGACCGTTTTACTGCTGGAAGGACTCCGTGGTATTCCTTTTTCTCCCGCCTTCCCAGCAGCCAGAACACCCTTTTCATTTGGTCTGGTGTCTGGGTGGGTGTGGAGGCATGCGTATTATTAATAATCTGCATTAAATTTCTGCTACCATTTTATTATGTTTTTTGATTATTATTTCTTACTTCATTACCCTTTTTTTTTTTTTTTGACCATTTTTCTACTCTCAGTAGTCAGAGTGTTCCTCCTGACTTTGCCGGCCAACACCCTCCGACCTCCCGGAGTTCACCATTGCCTTAGTAGAAATACTGTAATTATATGACCAGAAACACACACTCAACCTGTTCCGGCCCCAAGTCCTCTGTCACTGGAGTCACAGAATCACAGATTGGCGAAAGAAAAGAAACTGGGATACTGGGGAAAATCACAGAAATGGCTTGACCCGCGCAGAAGAAATTAAATCAAACAGGAACCCAGAGAGAATCATCATCCATGTTCCATAATAATAATAATAATAGGCATGATCCATTCTTCTGCCAGGCTACGGAGTACTGTTGGTGTTGATAATTATTCATTATTAACAGAAAAAGAAAAAAGAAACAAAATGGAAGAAAACAAGAATAATAAAAATAAAATAAGTTTACTACGGTACTATGACTATCATCTCAACATCGAACTCCTCAACATGACTCCGCTACGTCGTCTCGACTAAACTCCATCCATCCATCCAGCCACTACGCTCTCTCTCTTCCGCTCTACCGCTTTACGCCCTACACCACTACTCCGTACTCTTGCTACTACTACTGCCCTTTGCCCCATCCTTCTCTTCCTCTCTCTCTCCATCCCCTTCCCTCTTTCGCCTCTCTATCCTCCGTCCTCTCAACTCTCTGTTCTTGTTCAGTCCTCGCCTGTGAAATTTCCTGTCTCATCTCTCTCATCTCCTCCTGTCATTTTCTCTCAACGAGCTTTTCACTAAGTGTCGTTGTCATCGTGGTCCGGGGCTTTTCACTGGCGCGAGGGAAAGAAAATTAATTTTTCTCTTCCGATCCCCTACAGTTTCCGCCGTCGTTCTTCCCCCCAGCCTTCCTGGCTCCACGAACCCCCTCTCCCTTACTCTTGTCTCCATCTACTATTAACTGTCCTTGAGGCACGTTCCGCGTCGTTTGGTGACCATCTGCTGTTTTTTCTTCAAATCCAAAAAAAGCACCGTGTGCCTGTTGGGTGTCTCGTGCCGGACCAGTAGCTCTACTTGGAAAGCAACTACCGCGAGGGAATAACACAAATCTCGCCGCGCGAAAGGATCCGGCAGTCAAGGAAGCCAAACACAAAACACGCCCTTCACGATCGCTGTTTTTCCCTGCTCCTTATCTCGTGCTCTCTGTGGACCTTTCATCTTCTAATTTAGTTGGATTTTCTCTCCATGTCATTCAACTAAGAAAATCTCACCACGGCAAACACAGAGCTGCGGCTCGCTGAGCATCGCTCTCCCCAGGATCAGGGCCTGGCGGACGTGTAGACGGTTCGTATCTGGCCTCCTTTCTCTATACTGACACTATCCCGCGTTTGCTTCGCTCTTCACATCTCTGGAGAGTCTTTACTGACCGTTATTTCTTCCTATAGCGTTTGATCGTCTACCCTCGCCGTCCTGGACTGGTCTCTTTTCTTTCTTCTCTCATAACCGCTATGCCGTCTTTCTTCGCCGCTGGCCTCCAGGGCCTTCCTCCCACTCCTCCTCACGTCCTGCCCGGTGGCAGGATGGAAAATGAGCAGCCTTTTTACATCGTCAACAACTCTGCCTTTCCTCCCCGCTATACGCAGAATGGTTGCGAATTCATCGAGCAGTACTCTCAATCCGCCCACTACTCAAAGCCGGCTCCGATGAACTTACACCCAGCATCCGCCCACCATATGCACAATGGTAGAGATTTGACCTCTGCTCACCCCGCGTTGAACCAATCGTTCGGCGCCCTGCCCACCACAAACGTGCTGCCTCCGCTCCGTACCGGCCTACAGCTGCCCCCGATGGAGAGTGCCATTCCACCGCAGTATCGCCGCCAAGATATGATGATGCAGCCCGAACAGCAGCAACGCAAAGAGGAGAAGGCCACCGGAGGTGTAGCCGCCCTTTTGGATTATGAGATGGAACAGATGTCCGACTTTGTGGCCGAGATGGCTCAGGGAATGTATGCTTTGTACATCACCAAGATCAACATAGCAGATATTGACTTCGCGCGAAGCGTCTACCCAGGAACATCGGTCCCTCCCCAGTTTCGGAAATACGTCTACCAGATCCTTTCTTCGACCCGCCTTCCCAGCTCCACGATCCTCTTGGGTCTCTACTACTTGGCCAGCCGAATGCGGATGCTTTCCTCGGCCAAAGTGTACACCTCTGGCAGTGGACAGGTTTATCGCATGCTGACTGTTGCCCTACTCCTGGGAAGCAAGTTTCTGGATGACAACACCTTCCAGAACAAGTCTTGGGCCGAAGTCAGCAACATCCCGGTCGGCGAATTGAACTCCATGGAACTGGAGTGGCTCTTCGCATTCGAGTGGAAGCTCCACGAGCGCATCCATGACAAGCAGGACGGCTTCGCATCATGGCTCTCCCACTGGGAGACCTGGCGTGCAAAGGCTGTTGCTAGAGCCCAGGAGTCGCGTCACACCCTTGCCCCCATTGATACTAATGTCTCGCGGGGCCACATGGTGTCCAAGCCTCTATTGTCTCCCGAGGGACCGATCCCTCCGCAGTATCAGCGAAGCTCTCATTACGAGAACTCCTGGCTCAACCCCGCCGCGTCTGAGTACTCGCCTCCTTCTGCTCCCCATAGCGGCCCGAACACTCCGGACTACTACGCTGTCGGACCTTGGGCGTATGCCAACCCCCCGCCGCCATACACACGAACTTGGATTCCTCCTCCGCAGCAGTACATGCCTCAGTCTGTGCCTCGGTCGCAGCCTCCGTCTTACCATCATACGCCGTCCTACGCGTTACCATTTGCGCAAAGCGTGTGGACGGGACACGGTTCGTCCTGCGGATGCTTGTACTGTGCCAAGCATGTCGAACACTACATGTGTGCAAATGCTTTCGGTCCAATGCAGGCTATGGTTGCCTAGATAGATGGCCCCTTGGTCTCCCATGGCTGTCGTCCTTTTTCTCGCGGTCGGCCCAACGCCTTTCTAGATTTCTCCGGTCAATGACTTCTTGGTTTTCCTTTTTCCGTTCCTTTATTTTCAAACATTTTCTGATCAATTTTTGATGATACCGTCTCCATCTGCGATGACAACATGCCCTATTCCCATATTCAGTTTCCGTTGTTTTGCATTTGTCGGAAAAGTACCTGTGCCCATCCACCGTCATTGTTCCATGTCGGAAAAGTGAAAAGCAACCAAAAAAAGTTTTTCCCACGAGCGATATTGGAACAACTCTGTTCATCCTCATCTACGATACAGAGTTTTTCTGTGCATTTACGATACGGCATAATCTCTTCATCTCAGCTTGGCTTCATACTTTGTTTCATCGCCTGTGAAGAGTGATTGCTCATCGTGTCGCATATTACTCCATTGATTCAATCATCTTCTGGTCTTTGGAGTAAGGCAGGTCACGACGATCATGATTTTGTTGTCCATTTCTATGGTTCCGTTTTATCAGCCTCTTTTTTTTTCTTTTTCTTCTTTTTGCCTCTTTATGCTTGTCGTGTTCTCTGGGCTTCAGCATTCCTCCTGGCGGTTGTCATCTATAGATCGCTTTCTTCATTTCCATTGGTTCGGTACATTTTCTTTCATTTCATCGCCGGCTACACTCGTTGTTACGAGCAATGGCGTTAATATTTCTGCATCCTGGATTTGACCCCATTCTACTCCTGCATTTGTCCATCTCGGTTGAGGAACATATTCTGTTTTCTTGTGCTTTGATCAGACCCACCGGGATACAGTTCGATTCTGCAGCTTTTTCTGACTGCCCTCTTACGGATCGAGGACCTGGTGGTTGTAGTCTATCTTCGCTACTTCTATTCGACGATTGTTTCCAATGCTCCCTGTCTTACATACTCATGTTCAAATGTCGTCGATCAGACATGAAAAAAAGCAATACTCCCCTTTCAAATCCCGTTTGATCTGGTTTTTTTTTTTTGTCCCCTCTCTCGTTCACAACGAAGTGGCATGGTCTTTTTTCCTTTTCGACCTCACCATTTGCCCATTCAATGTAAGTTAGACAACCATATTTTTAAGACCGTTCGCGCTGCGAAAGGTCCCCAAACAAAATTGAAACTGCGGAAAAAGAGACAAGACAATTGATTTCTTCTTTCCGGGACGAGAAGTATATATTTTCGCCCCCGCTTCTTCGCATATACTCGTTCTGCAAGTGCTATAGATAATTTGTGTAAACCATTATCAGAGGCTCCGTGTTGAATCTGCCGTGCCTTGCTTCCTTGGTCTCGAATTCATGGAACGTGATGAACTCCATTGCGGACTGATCTTGAGATTGAGCTCTCAGGGGTACCTGCCTTAATCAGTCGCTGTACCAGCTGACGGATATGATATACTGGGTAAATCTACGTCTATATTCGCCATACCACTGAAGAAAGGAGCGGGGTAGTACTGCGAGCGTTCCTTTTTATTTTCGCTCGATGGATAAACGCATCATTCTCATGCTATGCTTCTTTTCAAGGTATCAACATGGAAACTATCGTGAGATATCATAATCGGGGGTTAGGTTAGATTAGGGGAGTGCATACGGTCATATGAAATACGTGTTTGAGCGTGTGCATGTGCAAAAGGTCGAATAGGGAGATAATGATGGACGATGAATGCATAGAGATTCGATCAATAGACACTCCCTCTGATACTCTGGTCACGCTGCCGTTCGGTTTCAAGCTCGGCATCGACGTCATCCTCGTCATCTGCGCCATTGTTGTTGTTGTTGTCGTTGTCGTCGTCGTCGTCGTCGTCGTTCCAATGTACTTGGGCTTGCTGGGATTCGTTCTCGAGGTGTGCGTGTTTGATATGGTTTTCTTGTTGAGCGGGTGGTTCGGCAGGGATGTATGTGGTGTCGTGCGACTTGTCCCTGTCCCCGATGTGCATTGCTCCCCTTTTGGAGTTGCCGTGGTTTACCGAGCCTGAGTGGTAAGTGTGGTTGTGGCTGTTGTGGTTGTGCTTATGGTGTGAGCGCGTCCGTTTCGGTCGTTGGACCTGCTTGGTGTGGCTTTCGTCGTCGCCGTCGTCGGCGAAATCATGCGATGGGACCGGCTTGTGTTGGTCCAGTCGGTCACCGGAGAAACCTGCGTCTTCGCGCTCGTCCTCGGAAGGGGTGACGCTGTTTGCGCCACTCAGGGAGCCGCCGCCGTCGCGGCCGCCGAGGTGGTGGAGAGCGTAGTTTGACCTTGGTGGGTGGAGGAGATGGTCCTCGCTGTCGCGGTGAAACTTGGCTAGGTCGGGCCGCCTGGGTATCGTGTTTGGGCTCGAAGCAGCCCTCGGATGAGGGCTTGCCATTTTGGATGTTTGAGTATTGCGGTCGATGTTGGCATCAAAGTCTGTGGGGAGAACTGTGGGTTGCGAAGTAGCTTCAACGTCCCGTTTCGAGTGATCGTCAGAGGGGGCAACAGTCTGGTCCGTCGGTCTAATGTCTGAGCAACGGTCTCCTAGTGCTGGCTCAGGGGCTGTGATGTATTGCTGATCGACCTGTGTTTGCGTTATCAGTGTCATCCTCCTGCGACTCGGCCAAGCTTGGTTTCGACCTAGGGATAACTCACATTACTTCTCGTGGAAGGTTGCGCCTCGCTCCCAACACGCGTCGGGTCACCACCAGTTATCCGTGAAGATCTTAAAGATCTTTTTCTGTGGAGACCGTGGTTACAGCCGTCGGGACATCCACCCCATTTGCGTCTAATCGGGACAGAAGAGGGGGCAGGGGCGAGAGAAGCAGCCAAACTGAGGTCTTTGCTCGCTCGCTCCCGTTGTCTCTCATTTTCCTTCTCTTTCCTCAGCTCGGACCATGTACGCAGCTTGTTCTGAAGCACATATTTCCCATTGTCCGGGTTGAGCTTCATGATTACGAACTCGCAGTGATTGATGTTGCGTAGGTCTTCGAAATATTCAACACTCCAGTGATACCATTTCATCAGAAAGACCCTCGTCATGAGGCCATGGGTCACCAGTACGCAGACACTGGCAAAATCATCCTCCCCGAACAGTCGCCAAAGCGACTCGTTGAAGCCGCTGATCCGGTCATAGGCATCCGCAGCAGATTCACCATTCGGGATTCGATAGAAAAAATGTCCGTAGTCCGCCCTTTCCAGCCACATCCGTTCCATCTCCGCAGAGCATGGCTGAAAATTGCCAAAGTCCTGCTCTCGCAACCGTGGTTCTTCATATACTTTAATGGTATGTCTGGGAAATGGCGACGGGGACGGAGAATCGGAGGTCAAAGACTCGAGGATCCCTTCCGTAGTCTCCCGAGTCCGACGGTAGGGAGAGGTAAAGAAGTGTATCGTGTCATCGGGCCGCAGAAGAGCGCGCAGCTTGCTACCTGCCTCCTTTGCTTGTCGATATCCTTCGGGTGTGAGCTGGACCCGATGATCAGGGATCGTTTGGTGGATTTCCCGATTTTTGTTTCCTTCTGACTGCGCATGACGGATCAAGATGATCATCTATTGACTGAGTGAGACGCTGGGGTGTCAGACATAGAATGCGACCGAGGAAAAGCTAACCCGCGGTTTACCCATGGTTGATACAACATCGGTTGATGTTGGGAGGAGAGCGGAGGAAAAAATGACTGTGCTGGAGTTAGGTCGCAGTCAGGCAATGAAGGGTTATCGGATCATACTCCCGCAAGTGGTTCTGTTTGGGAGCTCTTCTGTCTAGTCAGAGCAACTGTGATCTGTACAGTAGAACGCCAAAGAGCAGCAAGTGATGATTTCTGAGACTAGAGCGGCGGCAGTACCTGAGTATCCCTCAATTTGGCTAGTGTATCGGATGTGAGATGTTGAAGTTGCAAACAAGCCCTGGCCAGTAGGTGATATAGCAATATATAGAGGTCTCTATATTCATTGGAATGGGCTCTATGATAGAGAGACAAAGATTGACCCAGATAAAACTGCCTTGGCTATGCTGAGGCGCTGGAGGAGGATGGGATGGACTGGCGTAGGCGTCAAGGAGGAAATGCCTCGGAGATGCGCTTGTTGCCGCAACGGCTGCCGTACCGCATCACCACTAGGTAAGAAGGTATTGGAGACTTCGTCGCATCAGCTTCTACTCAGTTCTCCTCCCACCATTGGTCAGCTGTACTTTGTTTCATCAACTGCTTCCTCCTTTTACAGGAGAGAATAGCCACGACATACACCATGACTGACTATCTTTACGACTTGTTAGCTCCTCATTTCTCTCCAGCAGATGCTGCCTCAATACCGTTGGCTCCAGATAATGACACAACTACGGCTCAGTACTTGAACCGACTATCAACGCTGTCCCTCGAGGCTCTGGAAACGACAGAACCGCAATCTCTGGCGCAATCCTTACATTCTACCCTGCTGTCTCTCCAGGCCTTATCGAATCGCTCGCACAAGGCCTTCATCACTTCTGCCGATAACCTCTCACAGCTCCGTACCTCAATTCCCCAATTGACCCGCAATGCACAAAATCTAAGAGACGCAATCCCCAAACTTGACGAAGAGGCGGTCCGATTCTCTACCAAGTACAGCCGAGCCGCAGAGAATCCGTCTCTGGAGCGGCGAAAGAAGGTCATGCAGCTGGCGAGGAATGTCGATCGACTATCCGACATTCTAGAACTTCCCTCTCTTCTATCGACAGCTGTCTCATCGGCAGCAGCAAGCTCTGTTGCCGCGGGCGGCACCTCGTTTTCTACGACCTACTCATCTGCTTTGGATTTATACGCCCACATCAAGCGATTACAGACACTGTACCCTGATTCTCCCCTCGTCAAGGATGTCGCCTCTCAGGCCGAGGATGCGATGAAGGAGATGACAACGAATCTGATAGCGGGGCTCCGTTCGCAGAATCTTCGGTTGGCAGCGGCTATGAGAATGGTAGGCTGGCTACGTCGAGTGGCTCCGGAATTGGAGGGCTTGCACAGTGACGGCGGAACGGGCACCGGGGAAGGCGCACTCGGTGCGTTGTTTCTGGTTTGCAGATTGGCAAATTTGGTTTCGACACTAGAGGCATTGGATCCCTTGCGAGAACTCGCCGACCAGGAGACCCAGCGCAGAACCCGGAATACAGATCAGAAGGAAGGGACATCGAACTCGTCCTGGTCTCACGGCCACCAGACAGAAAAATTCTTGAAACGATACATTGAGATCTTCAGGGAGCAGAGCTTTGCAATTGTTTCCTTGTATAAGAACATCTTCACCCCGGACCAAGCTGAGTCAGATTCAATTATTGCAGGACTGCGAGGGATTGATTCCCGCGTTAAAACGAGCTCGTCACAGCCGACTCGCCTGGATGATCCCTTACAATGCCTTCCGCCAGCTTTGGCAGCCTTTCCCATGCATCTCGTCCAGCTACTGACTGACACATTGAGCACCTATCTACCCAATGTCCAAGATAAAAGCTCGCGCGAAAGTCTCCTAACTCAAGTGTTATATTGCGCTGCTAGCTTGGGAAGACTGGGGGGAGACTTTAGCATGATCCTGACGGAGATGAGTACCGCGGTAGACGAGCACGAGGAGAGTGCCGCCTATGAGTGGGAAGAGGTTACACGGAAGCACCGAGCCTTGGCAGGGCGGTTGGAACAACTCACCGGAAATGCCTCCAAAGGGACCCCGCGGGTGACTTCACCCCTTCATTGAACAACAGCAGCCAGATAAACGTTACTAGCAGTAGCCTAGACTGGAGAGCCTCAACGCATGACTGTCTTCCAGTCGATACTCGCGATATCCCTAGGATATATCTGCCGCTGACGGCCGACGGCCGACGGGTGATCGGCTGATGGGGCGTCCTCATCGGCGAAGGAATGGCCCCAGAGACTCTAAGCCTGTTCAGGTCTAGCTGCGGGCGCCTTTTGGCCTCCGCCCTCCAACGTTGTCTGGACCGCCGTCATCTTCCCTCCCACCCATCACCATCCCATCCCATCCTATCTCATCTCATCTCTTTGCGTTTCAGCGCTTCAAAATCAAATGCCAGCTTGTAGCTGACATGTCTAGCTGCTCTCTGCAGCATCTCTTATATACCTATATTCCCTCACGCTTTCTCTGTTCCTATTTCTCTATGGTCGGATTTTCGTTGTACTATCTCCCTCGCCCTTATTTGTCCTCCCCGGTGTGACGGGCTCCCGTGTGTGTGTAGTTGTCCTGTCTCTTTGTGCTTGACCACACAAAGAAATGAGACCTCCTAATACGGCCTTTTGAAGAGCACAGGTTTTACATACATTACGCTCGACTTCCAGCGCACTTGTTCCCTCCCCCTCTAGGCCAGAGTCTTATCTCAAATGGCCGCCTCGGCTCTGTTCCCCTCGGGTGGATTAATTGATCCCACCAAAGACTACCCAATCATCTTGGGTGATCAATTGGCCGGAGGAGATACGAAACCGCAATCGAGATTAATCAACATTCAGTATAATTATAAAACGAAGTCCGCATCCTCGCAGCAACGTACTCATATCACCCGATCTGCGCAATGTCCGGACCTGTATAACCTCACGATCACAGACAAGGCACCGAATGCCGATAGTAGTGTTATAACATACTCATACAAAGGTAGCGTGGATCCAGAACATGCTACGTCGGAGTCCCGCGAGCGGAATCTGGTTTTGGTTTTCGATCCGGACCGTAAGGTCTTTGTTCTCGAGTCGGTTGCGACGCAGTTGAACTTCAATCTTCGGTCGGCACCTAATAAGACTGAAAAGCAGGTGACAGAGCAGTATGTGCAGCTGCGAACATTGCATGATGATGACCAGGGTTCTGGTGACGACGGAGCAGTTGAAGCAGCCGCTGACACCGACGACGGTCCCGCTGATGACAGCAATCCCTACGACTACCGTCACTTCCTGCCAAAAGAAAACGCTGACGATGACAAGTCTGTTTCGGATGGTGCAATGTCAGCTCATCTCAATGCCAGTAAAGCTAATACCCCTCTGATGACCGCGGCTGCCAAACCTACTCCAAGTCCCCAAGTTCGACCCAAGCCTCAAACCAATCCTCTCCGTCGACAACCACGCCCGAGCAA
This sequence comes from Aspergillus lentulus, assembly GCF_010724455.1. Next base: position 7,921 of record NW_022983892.1, on the reverse strand, counting down.
ACCTTCTAAAAACCAAACAAAAGCTGCTCCCAAGACGAATCTGGAGCCTCCAGCGCAAGTTGAGCGGGAAGAGCCTCAGGAGGAAGAGATAGAGGAGGTGGAGGAGATCCCAGCTGGCGAAATGAAATCATCCCCTTCGGACACTGGAACCGAATTGGTATCGTCCTTCAAGGCGGCTCCGTCACCAGGCTCTAATATCATAATTGACGGAGATCTGATCATCGACATGGGATCGCCCCCTCCATCTCGTCCCGCTTTCAGGGTTAATCCAGCACACTTCTCGTCCAACAATACCCCAGGGAACGAGGAAGATGATGAGGACGAAGAAATGGAAACTCTGCGGCTACCATCTCCTGTCGGCCGCGGTGGTGCTTCGTCTGAGAGGGTGGAAACAGCACCGGCAACGCAGGAGGAGATTGAAGATGATGACGATGCACTAGCGGCTGAAATGGAGGCTGCTTTCGAGGAAGAAGCGAGGAAGCAGGAGTACCAACCACCGTCTCTGCAGTACCATGTTCCCAGTGATGACGAGAGTGAGGTTAGTGAGGAGGAATGATACCTTTCTGTTCTATTGTCTTAGTTTCCCACATCTTGCATCTCGGCCCCAACTCCGAATTGTCACGATGCCTTTGTCTACAGTATTCTGTCTTCTGTGTGTCAGGTTTATTTGCGTGCATGGCGTCGTTTTGGAGTTTTGCAGCGAGGGCACTGGACCCAGCCCAGTCGACCTGTTCACTAGAGGGAAACGATACCACGATTGATTTATAGTTGTACACAGAAATCTAACAATCTCATTTTCTCTCAATTGAACTCGACAATTTCGAAAGCAGCCTGATGTGTTGTAGGATACGGATACTCCTTGTACAGTGTCAACCGGAGCCGATCTACATACCCCGGAACAACTCGATGATCCGGGCCTTTCGCATCCGCACTCCAGACTATCTTTCGGAGTGTTGCGAGACACTCTGCGCAATCCTGACTTCACAAGACCACAGTATACCCTATCATTGAGAGCCGCCTTTGATCAAATCAAAAGGGTTATTCCGGCTACTCCAGCAGAAAAGTTTCGGAGCTTCTTCCGCACCTACCCAATCACTCGTTCGGCAAACGCCATCTGCTCGTCTTGAGGACGCTTCACAACTCACCTTGATCGCGAAAAGTCAGCTCGCGATACCACGAGGCTTACCATGCGCTATGTTTGATACAAACTCGTAAAACACGCAATTCTGGCATCTCCTTGCTGCGAAGGGAGGACACGCAGCACCACGTGCGGTCAGCGCGCCCTGCTCAGCTGTCCTCCTCGAAGAGATAGGACTTGAACGAACACCGTTCATAGTCCAGAGCACGTTCCGACAAACACCGGACGGAAACATCGTATCAACTTGATTGTATCTCAGGGTGATTGACCTGCGACAAGACAATCTCCTCAATACGTCATGGCCTCGGCACCGTCGCAAACCCCGAAGAGACGGCCTCTACCTGCTGAGTCGAATCCCGTCCTCCACGCATCGCAAGCCCAATGGCTCTTCACAGATGAAGAACTCAATCGTACGCCATCCCAACTCGACGGTATGAAGATGGAAGCGGAGCATACTAGTCGCAGCAAAGGTGTCAATTTCATCACGCAGGTCGGGATTATGCTGAAGCTACCCCAGCCCACTTTGGCGACCGCAGCCGTCTATCTTCACCGGTTTTTCATGCGGTACAGCATGGTCGATATACCGCAACGACCGGGCATGCATCCCTATCCCATCGCGGCCACTGCGCTATTCTTAGCTACGAAAGTCGAAGAGAATGTTCGACGGATGAGAGAGCTCGTGGTGGCCTGCTGCCGAGTGGCGCAAAAGCAGCCGAATCTGGTGGTGGACGAGCAATCCAAGGAGTTTTGGAAATGGAGGGACACAATCCTGCACCATGAGGACCTACTCCTGGAGGCGCTCTGCTTCGACCTGCAGCTCGAACAGCCGTACCGCATCCTCTACGATTTTATCTGTTTTTTCTGCGTGAATGAAAACAAACCGCTCCGCAACGCCGCATGGGCCTTTGTCAACGACTCCATGTTTACGGTCCTCTGCCTACAGTTCAACGCACGCACCATCGCTGCTGCCGCTCTATACGCCGCAGCGCGGCACTGCGATGTGGGTTTTCCGGACGACGACCGCGGTCGAGCGTGGTGGGAGCAGATTGACGTGGATCTGACGCAGGTGCGTCGCGCCTGCATGAGAATGGCACAGCTCTACGAGAACAATGCCATGCAGAAACATAGCCAGTACTACCCGACCACCCCAATACTGTCGGACGAGGGCACTGAGAAGACCAGGATCCCGCACGCTGGCAGTCCCGCGAATCGTCCTCCAGCGGAGTCAGACGTCACTCACGGACGAAAACGATCGAAAGAGCCAGAAGACAGCGGCGAACCTCGAGGAGATCGCTCAGCCCCCTCCAACGGAGAGCGTTCTCCGAAACGACCTCGCAGGGAGTCGGATGCCGCGCCACGTGGCAGCTCGCAGGATCAACAACAGAGCCCATCCGCTCCTTCCTCGCAAAGCCTACCAAACGCAGGGAGCCCTTCCTCCTTCTCCTCGCAGGGCCGGGCCCATCCCAACGGCCAGGTACCTCCGTCATTACCTCATCCCCCACCTCACCACCGTCACCCACATCCCCTACCACCGGCTCCCCGTCCATTCCCGCGTCGAGATAGCGACCACCGTCCTCCGGGCGGCGGAAAAGTGGCAGGTCCAAGGGAAGCCGATCCAATTCAACAACGCATTGACGAAATCGTTTCACAGAATATGCCGACGCACGGTGGTCCACCAGTACCACCACCACCCGCAGCCGGAGTGAGGATCCCCAACAGACGAAACTCAGTCGATCGCCGGGGACCTGACCGGTACCGCGGGTACGATGATTCCGCGAGAGGACGACGGCCGTCCTTCGGAAGGAGGTCGCAGTCATTCGAGGAACAGCATCCACCGCCCCCAGGACACCCTCATCATCAACCTCTACCTCCACCGCCACCACCTCCCGATATTCCTCAGCCACCACCTCCACCCCCGCCCTCACAACCGGAACAAGCCGCTCAGGAAGATGAAGGCGGGGGCAGTGAAGAAGGGGAGCTTTGATTATGGTTTCGCCGTAGACTTGAAACTCCTCGTGTTCTACGACAGCCACAATTTCCAAGGTCCGGAGAACATACATGATTTCAGACGAAGAAAAGGAGGGAGTCTCTCCAACTGATTGACTGATCAGTGACCTGGCGTGACGCCGCACTACTTCATGGGTCATATAAATCATTCTTCTAGCGGCTCGATCAGCTGCTGCATTCATTGCATTTATGCACTACTTCCGGAGCATGCATTGGTTGGCGGGGTGGTCGACTTTATTTGGATAGTATATTATTCAAGATTCCAGCAATATAGAACGGATATTGTACGCCGTTGATACTTGAATTGTAAAAAAATCCGATATATACGGTTTCCAAGCAAGATCTCCAGTAACGCGAGTGGTAGTAGAATTGAAACAAGGCCGAAAGTGAAATGCAACGATTGGACGAAAAGAAATTAAGAGCTATTAGTAACCTTGGGTCATAACGCCAACTCCATTGTTGTCAAGTAAGCTGCTGGAAGCCACAAAGCTGAATCCGCCGAACGGGTCATTGTCACAACTCATCCCATCCGGACCTGTCGACATTGCACGCTGGCTGGGGCGCCGGCGAAGAGAGTAATAGTCGTCAAACCCGTTGCTGGTGACGACCGGACTCAGCGGCAGGGCGGTAAAGTCAGCAGAGAAGTTCTCCGCCAGAGCCGGGTCCGTGACGACAGGGAGGATAGGGGGAGCAACCTCGCGGCGTTCGAGCGCCTTCCAGTCAATCTTCCGGAAGAAGCGATGGTTCTTGATAGTCTGCAGGTCCTTTGGCATGTGGTAGCCGAGTCGCTTGGAAGGTTCCTTGCGCAACAAGCGGGTGAGAAGGTCTTTGGCGTCCGGACCAAGGAAGTAGGGCAGTGTGAGCTTCTGCTTGACAATTTTCTCCTGCAGCTTGGCGTTGTTGTTGGCCTTGAAGGGCGGGGAGCCGGTGAGTAGATCGTAGCCGAGTGCGCCAAGAGACCACCAGTCGCAGGCTTTGCCGTACGGTTTGCCTTGAACGACTTCGGGAGCCATGTACTCAATCGTGCCCAGGGACGAGTTGCAGCGATCGTCATCGTTGACTGCGATCTTGCTGAGGCCGAAGTCGGTCAGGAGCAGGTGGCCATCGCGGTCCAGGAGACAGTTCTCTGGTTTGAGGTCGCGATAGATCACACCCACATTCTGGTGCAGATGTTCGAGAGCGAGTACCATTTCGGCCATGTAGAATGCGGCGGCATCTTCGTCGAACATGCGTTCCATCGCCAAGTGGTGGAACAGCTCACCACCCTGGGCATATTCTAGGATGAGGTACAGCTTCTCGTGGTCCTGAAACGCGTAGAAGAGTTTCACCACAAATGGATGACGGTTCACACTTTCCAAAATCGCGCGCTCAGTCTTGGTCTGCTCCACGAGTTTCTTGTGAACGGTGAGCGATGCCTTACGGAACTGCTTCTGAGCATACAACTTCCCCGTGAGCGCATGGCGTACAAGCAGCACGGTTCCGAAGGAACCCTTGCCCAGGCAGAGCAACGGCTCAAAATCTGCGGTTGTCATCTTGCGGCACAGCTGACTGCGGAAGTCCTGCGCACCGGGGAGACTCGCCGACGTTTCTTCCGCTGCGGCATCGGAGCTGACGAAATCATGTTCCAGGGGTACTTCGTAACTAGTCAGGACCTCTGTCTGGTCGCTGTCCGAGCAAACGCTTGCATTGCTCGGAGTTTCAAAGCATAGGTCACTCCGCGCAGCCTGAGCGCTACCGCTGCCGGACAAGCTGAGCGAATCGAGTTGAAGCTTCAAAGCGCTCACTCCACATCCGGCAGGTTGGACCATGGGACTGTTTCCATTGCTCTCTGCCTGAGCGCGTGCTCGTGACGAAGGACGAGCCTTAGCGCTTGTGGTCGAGAAATCCGAGTCTTCGTCGCCAGAGGCAAGTGGAGTAAATCCGCGAACGGTGGGGATGGCCCGGGGAGCTTCACTCGTCTGATATTTCTTCTTCTTTCTGCGACGGTCTGGTCTGCCGGACAAGGCCTCGACGTTGAGATTGGCCGGAAAGGGACTAACTTCACTGACATCCTTAGTGACCATAACTTGCTTGCGGGTCGGACTGCCACCACTCATGCGAAAGCGACTATCAGGGTTATTGTCGAGAAGGCCATCGTTACGAGGTTGCGACATGTCCGCCTGGGGTGCGAAGACGTCTCCCACAGAAAGATCATCATGCATCGGTGCATCCATGTCTTCGGCAAAGGATCCCGGTCGTGGACAGCGACGGCAAGATTCGAACAATGAGATCGAAAAGCGCCGACAAGCACGCTTTGTTATTCAGACCTCAATTCATCCACTCCACCCCTAACAGTAAACAGGCACGAGCCTATCGAAGAATATCTGATTGCGCAAAATGATTGTTAGCTCCCTTGACAGACATTGCGGGGTAATTCCCAGGCGAAACGCGGAACAGCATGCAGGAGCGAGTGAGGAGAGCATCCAGGGGCCAGAAACATACCTTCAACGCGAAAAATCCAGAGCAGAAGTCACCGCCCCCACTCGTAATGTAGCAGGACGTCACACTCGTAGCTCTGAATATCTCACAGTTTACCGTCCGCCCTTCTTCAGGACGGACCAGGGACCCCTAGCCAAACCACCTCGGCAACCGAGAAGTCGAACAGCAGGGGAGCCGACAAGTCTTGAATATTAGACAACGCGTATTTCTCCAGAGATCCGCGGGGAGCAAGCCCGAAGGTTCGATTCAAGGTTAAGGAGTGAGAGTCGGCAAGGCAGCCAGCAAAGCGGATAGAAGCGGACGAGGACAGGGAGGGCGCAGACAGGCACATAGAGGAACGGCAGATGTGATAAACGAGGATGAGAAGCTGGATCAGTATCCAAGTGAAGAGAAATGGTATGGTTATTCCTGAGAGCAAGGAGTAAGGGAGAAATGGCAGGCTGAATGTCAAGAGATCCAACTTTCACAAAGAAAAAGCACGTCCGTTGGAGAAAACGATGCGGAGCTGCGGGGCCAATCAGAGCGCGTGTGACCTAAGCGAGACTATTCCGCCTTGAGTAGAATGCTTTCACGTGCTGTCGTCATTGGATCGAGATCGCGAGGATAATGGTCTGTATTCTTCATTTGGACTTAGCATGTGTACCTGTGCAGGTCATACGAAGAAGAGGAACAGACTAGCTTAGACTGTCTTGCGTGCATATATCACTGAGCCACTCGTAAGTGATCTACATGGCAAGGCGGAGGTAACCGTCAAGAGGAGAGAACTACATACATACCCACGCCCTGATCCAAAACGAAGTCATAGAAACAGTAAGCCTGCGTAAGAAGTTTCGATACAGTAAACGAAGAAAGGTTGTTTGAAGATTGATTCTCCTTGGGTATTTGTTTACAATATGTGCCCAGTAACTAAGCTGACAGTAAGCTGACAGGGACATGTTGTATAGACTAGGGATGTCAGGACATCATATGCATAAGGCCACACAATCCGATGATATTTTGACTATACCCTTCCTCCTTCCAGATCTGATCTCTCGAAGAATGCCTGTGAGCGGGTGATCTCGATCCCAGATCTCTCGACAAACGAAAGTGCACTGGGTTTTTCTACCCTCACCGTGACTCGTTCATTGGCAAACTGCACGGTAACTATGCGCGCAACGAAGGTAGCCAGTGCCTCCACGGTCTGGAATGCGGTCTCTTCCACTTGCTGAGACAGAGAAACGCAAGTCAGTTTTGAGGCTTGGCAGAAAATAGTAAGACGATGAGCGACTTACCTCAGCAACCCTTCTTGTCATCTCCTGATAAGTATCAACAACCGTCGAGCCCCAAGCTAATTGGCCAGGGCCCTTGAATTCCAATGAGATGATAACGGCCTGCTTCTCAACCCTCTCGTGGGAATTCACCCCAAGGATACAATGGCACCTGATACCATCAATCCGGAACTCCTCCTCCAGGACAACAGGGCAACGTTCCGCGTCAAGCGCTCTGTTCTCATCTCCCTGCCGATACCCCCAGACAGTGACGCTCCGATACTTCAAGCCTTCTTCCGCACGCAGCAGCGCCTTGGGCAGCTGCAACCAGACCTCGCACTGACCAAACACACTATCAATGGGCGGACTCGCCAACGACAGCCCCGCGAGCGGCGCCTGTATCTCAGCCGACGCACTCCCTCTCCTCGAGCCCGGATGGCCATGGACATGCGACATTCTCCGGATCCCGGCAGCCGTCTCATCGAGTAGCCCCAGGCCGCAGTTCGCGACAATCCCCGCAGTCAGCCTTACATCCTGCCCAATCTCTGTGCGCATCATCTCATCCCTCCGACTTCCGTCTGCGCTGATCATTCGCTGAGTCGGGGAGAGGCTGTGTTTTCCCATGTTGCGGATGTCTTCTTCCAGGCGGCGGTAGAGCTTGCCGTAATCGAGGGAGAGGGAGACATCATCGGCGGCTGCGGCCGCGATAGCGGATGAGTAGGATAGTTTCAGTGATGCGGTGCACGGTTGTGGCTTTCCGTCGCGATGCCAAGGGTCTGGTGCAACGGGCAAGGGAAGTTGAATGTTGCGAAGCTGAACGCTGTCCAGGACGGCTGGGTGGGAGGGGATATGGACGTTGACCCGTTGCTCGGCCATGTTTAGGGATATGTATTCGTATGTAATGTTTCTCTTGTTGTATGGAGACGGATCTGCTCAAGTATCGGCTTTCAAGCTCAACAGGGTAAATTCGCTAGTGATAATGGCAGTAATCCTAGGTATCTATCCTAGGGATCTTCGTGAGCAATGACCCTCTTCTGGCGCAGAATAAAGA